>CM030861.1:12856514-12987036 GCA_018105865.1 Metaphire vulgaris
TCTGTGATCTTGCTCTCTATTCGGCGTAGAAAGAGAAGAAACTGAGAAAACTGACTTTGAGGGCACACATCATAGACCAGTTCGCATCAGTAAAAGCAAGAGCTGGTGTTGATGGAAAGTTTTTTGTTTTGGTGAGATTAGTTGGGTAGGCTTAAGCCTACCCTAGCCTTTAATAAAAATCCGCCTATGCCTGCCATGGAAATAGCATAGGTACGCCCCTGCCCACATTAGCGTGATAATGAATTTGATTATTTGAATACCATGCCTTTAACCACGCACACCTTAATTGCTATACAGTGCTATAATTTCCGTCAAAGGATTAATAATTCTGCATTTTGGGTTTCGCTTTTGCGTCAGAAATTACTCAGACATACACACACACACACAGTAACAAACTCTCTCCTATAGTCCACCCCATATCACGTACTGCATGCATTAGATTACCTTGAAAATATTTCGCGCCGGAGTAGGGTTAATGTATCGATAGATCGATAATACAGGTTCACAATGCGCTTGCGTTAAAATACGCAAATGAATAGCGTATCACAGACGATAAGACTGTATATTATTGATTACCGTGACAGAACATAGATAGAAATAGCAAAAGATTATTAATACATAGAAGATATACATAAATATTAATATATAGTAATTTTTCAGAAGACATCAGAATTTTCTAGACAATAATATCAAACGATATTAACACGCCGTAGGCAGTGTTTTATCCAGGCCTGTTAGGGGGTAGATTTTCCCCAAAACCTCAAAATCCCCCCCCCCCAAAAAAAAATCCAGCACTTACACAAATTTTGCATTGAACTGTGTCTTTTCCCCTTCAACCAAGTCGATTCCCCCCTGAAAGCCTCAATTTTCCCCCCAAAGGCCTGGAGTCTGGATGAAACACTGGCCGTATGTTAAATACTTTTTGCAAGTCACAAGATATTCGGCAGGTCTTCCATTTTGTTGAAGTCCCTCGTTCTCTTACAGTCTATGGCACTGGTGTGTAGTATGAAATGACTGGGGTGTGTTCCATTTCGAGACCTTTAGGTCAAAATTGAGAAAGATGTTATTGGTTATTCTTACATGGTCTGAAGCAATGAAGAAGGAGCAAGAGGAAAATTTGGATGCTGTCTGAGAATTTCTTCAAATCGCTCTGAGATTTTTACATATCTGCGCACCCACTGTTCAACAGGTTTTCCATTGGCTTATCTAACACAGCGAATTAATAATTAAAACTTATAACCTATAAAACCTGTTATACAATGAACCAGATATCTTAACTCATGCTACAGGAAAAGACAAGCCCATCTAATGATACAACAGAGGCATGGGCGTCCGCAGAAATTTTTCCAGGGGGTGCAAAACAGGGTCTTGTGACGAAAGAAGTGAAAAAATTTTCCAGGGGGTGCAAAACAAGGTTTTGTGACGAAAGAAAAAAATAATTTTACTTTTTTCATAGCTCCACATTTTTCCAGAGGGTGCAATTGCACCCACTTGCACCCCTCTCCGGACGCCCATGATACAGAGACCTGATCCAGATATTTTGTATTGAACGGCGAATCAAACTAAGAGAAATTACAGGGCGGCGCAAAAAAAACCGGACTAGCCTCATTTAGGCTTGCATTTAATATAGTCCGGTTTTATGCGCCACCCTGTATATATATATATATATATATATATATATATATATATATATATTCAAAGGCTGAACAGGCGACGTTGCTTTGTATGATAAGTAAACCGACACCAAAGAGACAAACATGCGCTGGATAAACATCCTGACCGTCATGAGGGCACAAGAGATGTTTACTTATCAGCTGATATTGGTCACATCTTATTTTTGAAATAAGAGAAAATGTTGTTTAACTTGAGTAAATACTTATACCAGAGGTTTGAAGAACGTGCGTAACTTTTCAGGTGTCGGTCGCGATCGAGGATCATGGACATCTTGGCTGTCTTCCTTTGAGTAACAGATTGTCTTGGGAGTAAATTTTAGCAGGCCGCTGACACATTTTTTTCATTTTTTCGAAAGTAATTTTTTCCTAAGGTTCGTTGACCTGCGAAAGTAAGTAAAATAACAAAGCTCTCTCTCCTCTCTCTCTCTCTCTCTCTCTCTCTCTCTCTCTCTCTCTCTCTCTCTCTCTCTCTCTGGAGCTCTCTGGAGGTGGGGTGGTAGTTTTCATGTAATCAAAACACTAAGGCAACCGTGAAGATAACATTTCAAAGTCGATTTATCTTCATTATTTACCGTCGGCGAGAAAAACTTTTGACTCCCAAATTTGTCATAATCTTCTAAGTTATGTTACGACCGAACATTATTATTGATATTATGATAGGCCTGCTTTTCTATGTTGCTAAACCATTGAGCTGCAGTCTGGGTGGATGTTATAGGTTTAATTCGACAAACTAATAAACTATTATGACATGTTAATAAAAACAGCAACATAATAATATATGAATTTCAGGGCCCATATATTTGCCTTCAATGGACCTTGCCTTAGAAATTTCCCATAACACTATGTGGCCAGTACAGCCCCGTCTGCAATTGTGTGCCACTTTGGGAATAACTTCTATACAAATTAACATTGCGCTACACAAACTGAGAATATCTGTCTTTATTTGAGCGCATTACTAAGCGAAACATTAAATGTGCATTTCAACGTCCAAACCGTATGTTCTCTGGTACAGTGACGACTCATTAATCACCGAAGTAGGGCATACGATCGACGGGGAGGGGGGTAGCAGCAGAGAGTATCCTTTATATCCCGTCATGTATCATCAACGGACACCAATCCCCGATTATGGGCGACCGTCCGCAGGGAGCCGCCCGTGGAGGAAAGGATAGGGGAGAACGGGCCTATACGGTCCTCCATTCTCCGGGGTAGGGGAGACCGGGCCAACGTGGTCCATCCGCGGTTGATTCGGCGGAGTTATTATCTACGGCCAGCCACCGTAGGCGGTCGGCTGACCCGGTGGATACGAGCTGAGACTTCTTCTTCCTTTGAAGGAATGCGGCTTTAGATCGGGACGCGTCCTGGGAAAAGTGGATGTCATTTTTCTGGCTCCTGGAATTCCCAGTCCGTGTCATAACTCATCAACTCGGAAAGCGCTCAAGATTTCAGACCGATTTGTCATTTATGGATACAAAGAAGATACTTTACCGCCAGTCATCATCATCATCATCGTCGTCGTCGTCGTCATCATCATCGTTAGAACGTAGCATAGAATTTTTCAGTATAAACAATCGCAAAGAATTAATTAACAAACAAATATTAAATTTTACGCTAACAACAATGTCATTCATCACTTTCGAGCTGAAATAGATTTTATATTGTTTAACAAATTTATGCGCAATTTTTAAAAATCTAACATATTCCAGCAATCATTTCATAATCTTGCTAAGGACATTTTAAATGTCGCATATCTATGCACACACGATGACGCAATATTCTAGTCGTGTTCGATTAGGTATTCATGGGTACTCTATGTAACTGAACTAAAACAATGAATTACTTTTTAAAATGTCCTGTGCTTTAATTTTCATTCGAAAGTATAAGAGACGAGGACTGGAAAATTAATGGAGCAACGGCACAAAGCAATGCTTACCTTCATTAGAGCAGCCGCTGTGGGGTTGGGGGAGGGGGGTGGCACAGGGGTGCGGGCCCCCTATTTCGTTGAAGACTGATCACGAGGTTCGTGAAAAGACATGAGAAACTTGTATCGGCTGGTGGGGGTGGGAGTGGGGTAACTAAATTGTTCGGCTGGGGCGGAATCCCAAAACCCGTTGGAGAACTCACAACCCTCCCCACCCCCTAATTGGTCTGTAGAACCGATGGCGTCCCTACTTTGAAAGCCTGGCTACGCCGATGGGTTACTATATGCGAAAAAGATAATCATGTGGTTGATTAAATATTATAAAGAGTTAAACATGCCAGAAATGTGATAAGAATGAAGAAGAGATGTATGAAAATACGGATAATTTTCAAGTGCTATCCAACGACATAAGTTCCTAATCCCAAATTGTCGCATTCGTTTAATTTGCTTACTTGATCTTATCGAACTACGAGTCGATGCAAGTATATAACTGCCACATGAGGCCTCTTTCCAGACCACGGCACCCGACCATGAGGGGTGCCTTATCTAATCTGCTGTTGGGAGAGGGTATAAGCGCGGTCAGTTTAGATTTTGAACCTTTTACATTGGGGATTGATGGTACTGAAAAGTGTTAATACCGACTATTTTATCCAGACTCCAGGTCTTTGGGGTTATTGACTTGGCTGAAGAGCAGGGATATTTTAACAGCCCCCTAACACCCCCCAAAAAACCCAACCCCCCAATTTGAGGTCGACACCCCCAAAATTTGGTAATGAGACAATGGTATGCATACAAAATGCATACTAATTAGCTGAAGAGGAAGAATCACAGTTCAATGTAAAAAATTTCAGTGCTAGAAATTTTTGGGGAGGAGAGATTTTGATTTTTGGGGTGGGAGCGCACTGGTAAAACCGCATCGTCGTCAATAAAAACAGTTTGCATTCGAGTAATCTTCGTTATTCGCAATCTCTTTCTTCTTAATGGTAATATTGCGTCATATGCGAAGGTATAGACGACCCTCTGAGAGGGGGCGGAGACCCCCCTACGTTCCCTCCCTTCAGCTCCCGATACACGCTGGTCGCCTGCTTCGACCAGTAGGCGCTGTGCGACCCAAAGATACCCCCGTCGACGACGCCGACGACGACGACGGGCTGAGGGCCGAGTGACCTCCTCCCATCAGGCTGAACTTCGTCTGCCGGTGATGGTGGTGATGATGATGGTGGTGGTGGTACCCGAATAGGTCCGACGGATACTTGTAGGCGTCGGCGGAGATGTTCGCCATCGGCTGCATCGCTTGCGCCAGCCCGACGAAGTCGAAGCGGTAGGCGTAGCGTTTCCCGTGAACCTTCGTCATGATGTTCTTGTCGTAGTAATAGCGCAGCGCCCGACTCAGTTTGTCGTAGTTCATGTTCGGCTTACTCTTGCGCTCGCCCCACCGCCGCGCCACCTCGTCCGGGTCGACGAGCTTGAATTCGCCGTTCGTGCCTTCCCAGGTGATGTAGGAAGAGTTGGAACTGTCGGACAGCAGCTCCAGCAGGAACTGCCACAGTTGGATCTGTCCGCTGCCTGAGTCTCGAATGAAAGAGGCAAAATATTTCATACAGTAGAACTTCGTTATAATGGACTCGGTTATAACGTATATCCAGTGGCGGCTCCAAGATTTGGCAGGGGGGGCGTTGGGGTGGCAACTTCTAATAATGGGGGCAACATTTGTTGTTAGGTATGTAGTATTATTTAATAGGGTCCCAACAGGGGGACCACTGGGGGACCAGGCACTCGATAGGGGAGGCACGGGCCCCCTGTGGAGCTGCCACTGCGTATATCCGGTATAAAGTACCGCAGTGTGCAGTTCCGTGTTATGCCTCAAAGTATTGAATGGTATTGTATAGAGAGTACTGAGAAGTTCTACTATACATGTATATGATAAACAGTTTCTGACTTCCATGGAGTTTTGATGGGCGGTTGGGGCATTGGCCGAAGCTTGGATGAAAAAGTGTGGTCCCAACCACTATACCTTCCCTTCCCTTGGCTATGATAAACTCGCAAAAATCGAAGGCTCGAGCCTTGAGACCTAATATAGGTTTACGCCCATGGATGGGGCTGGGTTAGCTCCTCTGTCAATTGATTGAGGAAATAGAAACTCTAGACTTTTAATCGTCAGACTGCCCTTCCCCTCCCTCCCTCCGCCATTAACCCCTTAACTGGGGATCCCGGATATGTCCGTCCATTTTACATCGAGTTACAGTTAAATACACGGTTAAGGGGTTAATGGCCTAGAATTTTCTGATGGAAACACTTAGATCTACTTTTTTCAAAAATCGAATACCGTATAAATATATAGAATTATTGTGTATTGAATTGTGGTTATTATTAAATTTATTATTATTATTATTATTATTTTATTATTAAATTATTATTATTAGTAGTGGTAGTAGTTAATAAATTTATAGAATATTGTTATATTGGTGGTGGTGGTGGTGGTTGGTGGTGGTGGTGGTGGTGGTGGTTATTATGGTGGTGGTGGTGGTGGTGGTGGTATGGTGGTGGTGGTGGTGGTGGTGGTGGTGGTGGTGGTGGTGGTGGTGGTGGTGGTGGTGGTGGTGGTGGTGGTGGTGGTGGTGGTGGTGGTGGTGGTGGTGGTGGTGGTGGTGGTGGTGGTGGTGGTGGTGGTGGTGGTGGTGGTGGTGGTGGTGGTGGTGGTGGTGGTGGTGGTGGTGGTGGTGGTGGTGGTGGTGTGGTGGTGGTGGTGGTGGTGGTGGTGGTGGTGGTGGTGGTGGTGGTGGTGGTGGTGGTGGTGGTGGTGGTGGTGGTGGTGGTGGTGTGTGGTTATTATTATTATTATTATTATTATTATTGGTGGTATTATTAGTTAGTAGTAGTTATTAGTTAGTTAGTAGTAGCAGTAGTAGTATTTCTAGACAATTTCTCGAGCGCAGTAAACAAGGCTAAGGCCTACGACAAATGCGCCTTGACATACGAGCGTATAGGGCCTATAAGGTTATTTGTTTATTTAAGAGAAGCAAGTAACAAATGAATGCCGAAGATAATATTGCTTACCGCTGTTGGACAAGCGGCTGGATATTGGTCCAAATAGCTGATAGGGATCTAAAACAGAAGCACGAAAATATCTCTGATTTCGAACAGATGGAAGCCAACGATCAGAGGAATATGAACCCAAATGGAAAATAATATCTCTGCGTGCTCTGACGCTTTCTCATCCTATCCAAACGAGCACACGTGTTGAGTCGCTGCATCTTCGAAAATTCCCCTCTGATTTCGTCTACTGGACAGGGGCGTAGCGACGGGGGAGGAGGGTATATCGGTATATATACCCCCCAAAATCAGCCTACCTTGAAGTTTTGTGTGTGATTTGCATGTGGTTATATGTGGTTTATATGGTTTATGTGGTTCATATTTAAGATTTATGCCAAAACCCAAAATATTTATACCCTCCCAAATCAAATTCCTGGCTACGCCCCTGCTACTGGATTTCTGAAACGCCCGCCGGCAACACCGGTCATCAATCGACGTTACAGCAGCAGCAGCAGCGGCGGCGGCGGGTTAGCCTTGCCCCCGACCGGACGGCGAACCTTCTTCCCCTCTTGTCCTATTAGTCCCGGGCGGACGCTAAGCCGCAACGTTAGACGGAAAATCCTATTAACCGGTGCAAGTGGAGAGTCCGTCTTCGCCGCAGCCCCGGGGCGAGTGATTACACGGTCCGATGGACAAGAAGTGACCCGGCGGAGTGAATGACCGAGTTGATCTCGCGAGCCTTCTGGTCGGTTTGTGAACGGTGACGAAGCGTCATGTCATGGTGTCATGCCGAAAGTCACCGCGTCAAAAGGACCTCCGGTGATCCGGTGTGCAATTTAGCGTCGAGCATTTGTAAACGCCGTTGGAATGTAACGTGTAATCAACCTGATTTATATAGCGCCTGTATAGTCTGACTCCTGCAAATTAGCTTTTCTCAAGCGCTTTTTTCTCATCCTCGATCTATTTCTGTACTGTCCTGTGTTTCTGCGACCATACGGTTGTTGTACGTTTTTAAATAATTGTGTGCAGCTGATTTGTCAGGTACAGCAGAACTTCGTTATAAAGTATGCAATGTACGGTCCTGTGTGATGCGCTACCGTATTGAATGTTATTGGACATAAGTTAACGTTCCCCGTATATAGCGTACTAAATTTTACAGACCCGTTAAATACGTTATAAAGAAGTTCAACTGTACTTATTATAGCGACATATCTTGGCAAACAGTTACTATAGATGGCTTCACTGTCTATCGCCGCTAACATATCACAGCAGAGCGAACCTTGACACATTACACATACCATATTAACTTCCACTCCGTCCCGGTGATAAAGGCGAATTAATTTTGACAAAAAAATAAGTAGAAATGTGTTTTAGGTCATTGTTTTCTCCATCTATTACTGACAATTACGTCGTACTGCGGGAGGTTGTGGTTCCAAGGGTCTTACAAGCCATTTACCCCAGCATATTGCGCCGCACTCGATTCCTCCCCCACCCCACCCACCCACCCCTCTCCTCCCATCGAGCAATCTTCACGGATGGTCGAGCCTCGCTCCGGATCATTCGGCCCCGTTATCCCTTCGAAGTCCGCTCTCCAGAAGAACCCCCATAAATCACCCTTCCTGCGAGCCCGCCACAGCAGCGATAACCGGTCATCCCGAAACAACCCCCACCCCATCCCCACCCCTCATCCCCAACCCCATCCCCATACATCGGACCGTTAAGTCCGTCCAAAGTGCTTTGGCGGCGGGCGACGGGCGGCGGGGGTGAGGTGGAAAAACGGATCTGACACGTCTATGCTTTATCTGCGTCGGTTTCGATCACGTCCGGAAGCGTAACGGCGGCGGCACACCCCCCCTGCCCCGACCCGGAGGACGTCTTGTTATCTACGGGGAGGGCGTCTAATGGATCTAACGGCCTGGAAAACAATTCCGAGAGGGCACGCGGGGAGGGGGGAGGGAAAAGAAAGAAGGAAAGAGACAGAGGAACTGGGAAACTGCGCCGTTTTGGGAGTTTGATTTTTAGCGGCGCGCCATGAAATGTCGGCGGGGGGAGGGAGGGAAAGTAGAACGCGCCGTTGACCAGGGACTAGAATAAGTAAGTTGACAACCGTCGCCGACCCTCCGATCCGTCCGTCAATCTCTGTCAATCTTGTCTGTGATTTTGTACTCACCGACTGATGATTGATTTCGCCACTGACTGATCGGTTCAAACACTGATTTTGTCATTCCTGGCAAAGAAGGAGGAGGAGGAAATACTGAAATATTATTATTATTATTATTATTATTATTATTATTATTAGTAGTAGTAGTAGTAGTAGTAGTAGTAGTAGTAGTAGTAGTAGTAGTAGTAGTAGTAGTAGTAGTAGTAGTAGTAGTAGTAGTAGTAGTAGTAGTAGTAGTAGTAGTAGTAGTAGTAGTAGTAGTAGTAGTAGTAGTAGTAGTAGTAGTAGTAGTAGTAGTAGTAGTAGTAGTAGTAGTAGTAGTAGTAGTAGTAGTAGTAGTTTTACAAAATGTTTAAGACTTTCTGGAATACGTTTAATTGGAAAACTAGTTTTCAAGGCAATATCAATCGGTCTAAATCAAATGAATTACTTGGGACTTCATTTTTCAATGAAGATACTTTCTTGATTTCTACTTCAATATTAATTAACGGTGAACGTCACTGGTTCAAAATCAAGTTGTAAAATTTCCCAATTTCGACCCCTCCTCCCAAATATGCTGCACGACTTAACATCATTGGCGCAAACTTGGATGAAACGGTGAAGGGGGTTCAACCAAGCTTTTCATTCCCCTCTCCTATGGCAGCCTCTCAAAAAGTGGGAGGGGGCTTGAGCCTAGAGACCTAATAGAACTATACGCCCTATGCTGCAGATTTACAGTATAGGGTGGCGCATAAAAACCGGACTATATCAAATGCAAACCTAAATATGACTAGTCCGGTTTTTTGCGCCACCCTGTATAAAGAATCCAATGGTCACAATATTTCTCATAGCAAAAGCCATCATGCGCATTCATTTGCACAGCCTGCGGCGACAGTGACACACACTGTAATTTCTAAAGGCGGAATTATCAGATGCAGATATAGGATGATAATATCATTATTATCACATCCGTCGAAATCGGATAATTTGACTGACAAAGCAGTCGGAACCATCTGTTGCCGTGAGTGTACTCCGTGAGTCGGTTGGTCAGCTGGAGTGACTGTGGCATTGGGGAAAGCCAATTAGCCAGTTCCCCTCTCGAGTGTCGCTATGATCTGATGTGGAGTGCGACCTGGAATTTGAGAGGTCGCTTTCTGAGAACTTTGCTTGTCCGTAGGGCGTAGGCCTATGTGGAGGGAGGATTTTCAAAGGAAAAAAGACAGTTTCCAAAGTAGTCGTTTGCATTAATAAGAAATGTAGAGTCCTTCTTCGCCGCTAGATGTGGTTAATGGTTTCACTATCGAGATTTCAACTGCCCAGGTCTATATTTTCGCGTTCATAAGAAATACTTTAAAACGTTAAAATCTTTACGACCAAAATTCGCTCCCTTTGAATTAAAATTGCCGAGGACAAATTTTGCGAGATTTTGGAGGGAGGAGGGATATAGGCGTACACTTTTGTTAGGTCTCGAGGTTCGAGGCCCCCACTTTTTTAGAGGCTACCATATGAAAAGGGAAGGTATATATGGGTTGGGCCCCACTTTTTCATCGAAGCTTACGCCAATGAGAAGCAACAGAAGAGACGACATCTGAATTTGCAATGACGAGTACTTGCCGTTAGCTAGACGTTAGATTAATTAGCTATTAACCCCTTAACTGGGGATCCCGGATATATCCGTCCACTTTACATTGAGTTACAGTTAAATACACGGTTAAGGGGTTAATCTTACCCTGGTTGTCTGGATTTGTTTGTGGCATCCAACGAGGCTGTGTTGAGTAACTCGGATCTATGGGCGGAAAATGACAAAGCAGGCCACGTAAGGTGAAATCTATTGAATCTTTGTTGAATTCAACTTGCCTATCAAATGTCTCCATACTTCTTAACCCATCGCTTTAAAAATTAACCTACAGTAAGAACTATTAGGCTGCAAAGAATGAGTATATACAGTAGAGGGCCTACACAGCAATACCATAATGGATGGGTGAAACATGGGTCTAGTGGTTCTTACCAGAGGTAAAGCGACGGGGGTATATCGGTATATATCCCCCAAAATCAGACTACCTTAAAATTTTTAATGTGTTTTTAAGATTTTCAAAGTTTTTAAATGTTTACCCACCCCCCCAATCAAATTCCTGGCCCCTGGTTTTCACAGATCCTACTGAACCACTCGAACCCCTGTTATTATTATTATTATTATTATTATTATTATTATTATTATTATTATTATTATTATTATTATTATTATTAATTTATTATTATTATTATTCCTATTAATTGAAAGCATCTTGGATATGGAATGCGTTCTACTTACAGGAGGCAAATCCAAGACCAGCCGAAGTCCCGGCGAAGACCATTCCAGGAAACCCGGCCGCCGCAGCAAAGGCGCAAGTCCCGAAGTAATCCTGTCTCTTCCAGTTCTGCATCGGAACGTCCCAGAGCAGGGCCAGAAATTTAGCAAGACGAACAAATATGGCTGAAAGTCAAATTCTATATTTATTAGAAGAAATATTCGAAGTTTGATGGAAAAATCGATCTCTATTTTAAAGACTACTGTACACGTAGTAGGCCTATCGTGATTTAGTTAAAGGCAATTTGTTCTGTCTTTGATTCGCGGTCATAAAATTGACTGAAATTGAGGTTTAAAATGAACAAATAGCCTTAAAGATATTTTGTTTTCTTGATGTCCTTTTCAAAAAATTGTATAGTGAGTTGAAAATTGAAAAATGTCATCAAAGATAATGTTTTCTTAGTTCTTTTCAAATGCCGTAAAAATTGAATATATCATAACATATTTATATATGATTTTCAAATATATAACAAATATTATATTTATATATCACAAGTTGATCGTTAACTGAGCAAAGTACAGTATTTGTCATATGACAGGCGTTGTTTTTGATTCACATTTCAGAACCTGTGTCGGCGATTAATCAATAGGTCAATATTAATAACTTTGCCGCATTACAGTAGAGCTTCGTTATAACGGACTCGGTTATAACGCATACTCGGCTATGACGTACGCAATGGACGGTCTCGTATGATGCGCTACCGTATTGGATGTTATTGGATATAATAACGAACCTCAGATATAACGCACTAAATTTTATAAACCCGCTAAGTACGTTATAACGAAGTTCTACTGTATAAGCAGGAATCTTACTATAAGGACCGCGTTAAGGGGTACTCAGATACTGAGCGGGTACTCGTTTAATTCGCCTTAATGGAATCGGGCTCTGATTGCGACCGGCGACTGAGCATCACGGAGTCTTCAAACGATGACGTCATTCATCAAAGGGAAACCGCGAAGACCCGGTGACGTAATCTAATTCGCGCGTTTCTTTGATCTTTCCGTGTTCATGACGTCGTTTGTCTGTCTGTCCTTTCCAGCCAGAAGAATTCCGTTAACCCTGATTGTATATCCCGGAGAGCTTCCGCAGAGAATCCGTGCATCGTCAGCAGATCAGGGGCCGAGTCGTCCTCGGGGGGCAACGTGCTTCCTTCTGGATCCGTCCCCGTCCAACCCGTCCTGCCTCTTACGGCGATTTCCGCCTCCTGCCGAGGACCGGACTCTCCGGTGTCGGGATTGGTTCCGGGACGGAAGCATTTCGGCGGCGTCCGGTCAATGGCCGCTGTCCGGCCACTGATCGACAGCGGAGAGGGGGAGCGGTGGGCGGGCGCTGCTGACGGCGAGGGAGAGGGGGTGGGAGAGACGATCACCAGAATTGCGTGCAATACGCCGCGTAAACGAGAACTAAGCGACGAATCGCACGTCGTCCAGTACGATATAATGCGTTCCATTAGCGTCGCCACGGGGGGGGCAAATGGGGGCAACTACCCCCCCCCAACCTGACTCCAGACCGCATATCAGATTCGCGCAAATCCGATGAGAAAGTTTTTTTGTGGAGGGGTGTGTAGGGTGGGGTAAGGAATTTGACATGCCAGCCCCCTTTTGCCCCTTTTCGCGTGACGTCATTTATGGACGGTCCCCATGACTCTCCAACCACCATGCCATGTTTTATTATATATATTACATTTAGACACTAATTCATTACAGACTCCTCTCCATGATTTCTGATTTTTCCATGGAATTTTAACATCAGAACCGTTTCCCGATTTTATTTCAAGCTACAATAATTAATTAACACAGAGTGAACACAATTTGAAATGAAAAATAGATTCACATTTGAAATATTTCAACGCCTTACGGGGCCAATATAGTGGGTCCACATTTTAACAGCTCAAGCGTTTACAAACTCTATGCATTTATGTTGCTGCAAAAATTTTATATACAAAAATAAATACAACGCACGACCAAACAACAGTCAGAGGAATATTTAACAACACCAGGAAATACATAAAGTAAACTAAACAAAACCAGAAGTAACCAGGGGCGTAGCCAGGAATTTGATTGAGAGGTATAATGTGATTTGGGGGTATAAATCTTAAAAACACATTAAAAATTTTAAGGTAGTCTGATTTTTAGGGGGTATATATACTGATATACCCCCCGTCGCTACGCCCCTGGAAGTAACCCTAACACTGAGAAGAGATCCTACAGAAACATCCAGTTGGGGGCTGTCCATTAATTATGTCAACAACTTTTTGGCAATTTTGACCCCATTGTCAACAACTGTCAACTTTCAGTGACTCCCTATAATTATGTCAAAAACTTTTGACTCCCCCCACTAAGACCAGTGACGGGTCCCCCTAAAAAGTTTAGAAGGTTATTATTTTTGCCAGCGATGAGACCTTTTCCCTTTCTTTTGTTCATCAAGTGTCATATTAAATGTGGTGGTGATGACCTTTTTTGCTTGTCAGGCTTTTTCCCGTTATTATAAATAGTATTCCATGAAATTTCCTATTTTTTATCATTTGTAAAAAAGTGAAATTGTTGACGTCAATTTCTCTTGGCCCCCTCCCCCTGTCAACAACTGTCAAATTTTTCAAACCCCTCCCCTAATTTGTTGACGTAATTAATGGACAGCCCCTTGTTGTTATTATAAATAGATTGCTATTAAAAATTACATCAAACTCAAAAGCTTGCGTTGTCTTCACTGAATACACAAACAAGTTTTTAAAATTAGGTCATGCATGAATAGAGATCTTCAGAATTATTTTTTCATTAATAACGTGTCGTTGGTAAGTTAAAAATAATGCAGGGAAGTCATTGCACGTGCAACTTAAATAAAACAACATCGAGGAAGAGGTTAAAAGGCTAAAATCTATTAACTGGCAGAGTAATGGATTGGGTTGCTCCCATCAAAACCAAACAGTCTTTCAAATTTAAACAAGAGATTGTAAATTTTAAAAATATTCTATGAAATTGTGCTCTTGGAAAAAAATGCAAGCCAAACCAATGCTGTCACAAAATCAGACATTTTCAAAGTAATTCAAATACTAGAACCATTGCAATCGTCATATTAACAGCAACTGTAAACATTTACTCATATTACGATGATAATAAACTGTAAAATAACTATGCTAGTTACAGGAATACTCTTGTTAAAATACTTCAACAGTGAGACTATGTCAGTAATTAATAATGATTTACTAATCATTTGAAACAAAATTAAATAGAATGCAACATTTACATTTATATTATGCACCAAATAACCCCTGTGTAACATAATGGCACAATTGACCAGACCCCATGACCAGACATAATCAATAATTAACTCAATCACAATTAAAAACCAGATAAACACTTTAGAATATGCAGATATAGAGAGAAAGACAGCCAGACAGCCAGACAGAGAGAGAGAGAGAGAGAGACAGAGCACGCACCACATCTTAAAGCACAATAAGAAAACTATACTTAATACTAATATGGAAAATGTGTTGTGATATGTTAATCTTTGATAATTGAAATGTACGATAAATTCTAGAGAAACAAATTTGTAACCGTGTTCCGAAATACTAAATGTCCCAAAATCAAGAAATATATGAAAAAGATCAGAGAAACTTTTCACTGCATAAAGGGAACCATAGGAGAACATACAAGTTTCAGCATAGTTTGAGTGTTAAGTTTTATCCTATTGCCATGATTAATAATTAACTAATTTATTTTAAATAGTATAAAAAAGTTCATAATTGTGAACACAATCTAAACGTACATGGATCTTTGCTTGGCCACACAATGCTAGGATTAGGTAGAATGCCCACTTTTCAAACTATGATAATTAATATCGACAAATGAACAAAAGAGAGGAATGCAAAATATCAAAAAAGAAAAAAGAAATGCATGTTGCCACGATCGCTTTAAAGAAAACTCGATATAAGAAAACGCTCTTAGTTAGACTAGACGTTCTGCTGACTCGATGCGTTCGGTCGACCAACAAGACTCTGAAGCAGCGGAAATTGCAGCAGAATCTTGTTCTTCTTCGATCCGTCGATCGTGGCCTGACCAGTAGCAGACCGTGCGGCATCAGTTGCGGCGTTTTCCATCTTCGGATTCAAGGTGCTGGCCACGTAGATCCCCGTCGACAGATCTTTCACGGCCATCGTTCGCCTCTGGGCGACCGAGGCGGATTCCAGACCGTCGGATACCTTCGTCCCGGAACGTCCTCCGACCGGAGTGCCGCTCTTTGCAAGGCATTCCGCAGAGACGCCCGCAAAACTGTCCGCGGGCAATTCACGACCCGCGACAGATTCGACGGCCGACGCCTCGGAGACGGTCTCCGCTCCTTCGAGGAAGTCGTCTCGACAGAGGTCGGCCTCCGTTCCCCCGTTGACCTCTGCGCCCCTCGAGTGGGGGTCAAAGGTCAATTTGTCGTCTTCGGACTGGACGAACTGTGTCGTCGGGACTTCCCATTCGTTGAGAGTTACGGTGGAACAATTGTGTCCCGGAGACTCGGAAAATTCCTTGTCGTCACAAAACTCCAAAGAATCTTGACTTGCGCTGTCCGAAAACATATCTGCAATACACGACAAGAATCGTGAAATTCAAACGATGCAATAAGGCAAAACATAATCAAATTACTTTCCATATACCCAACAATGGTAATGCATTTATCAGTTTTCTATGCAAAAATTACATGAATACAAAACACAAGCTTACTCTAAATGCTATCTCACTTGGTAGTAATAAATCTTAGTTATAACTGCAGGTCACTTGAAGAAGTTTGTCTACATTAAAACACATCTGGTTATATAGTGGACCCTAGAAATAACTCACAGAATCCAAAGTATGCTACTCTGTTTCAAGTGGAAATCTATCGCATTTCAAGCAGAACTTTCCAGAACAGAATCTTGCAAATCTTCAAATCTAACCCATCAAGTAACCCAAAATCAAGATATTTATCCTCAGCCCTCATCTGAAATCTAGTATTTTTCTTAATATAATAAATTTCATGCATGAAATAAATGAATCAAAGCCCTTTTAAATATAAATTACTGCATGTACAGAGCAGTTCCAGCTCAGTGTGGAAATCCAAAAGTCTACTCCGTTAACCCCTTGACCGTGTATTTAACTGTAACTCAATATAAAATGGACAGATATATCCGGGATCCCCAGTTAAGGGGTTAAATATTAAAGTTATAGTAACAGTACTTTACAGCAATAAAAGTGAAAACTAAAACAACTAAAAATTTACCAAAATGACTTGAAGGCAGATCTGACATCTCGCTCTCCGTTTCTGCTCCGACACCAGGAGTCCTCGGAGGAAGCGCCAGTTTCGACTTCCGGCGGGCATGCACCTCTTCCGACATCTGCTCCAGGTTGGAAAGTGCGTGCTTGTACTTCTGCTTGTTGCAGACAAGAGCCAGTTGAAGATCTTCCGCATTCTGCTTTTCCACCTGGAAAAGAAAGCAACCGCTTTCCACTTCAACCAGCTGATCTCAAATTGTACATCCCCTCAAACTTATATAGCTCATAAATATTGTATGCCTGTAATCTGAGAACTTCAGTGCAGCAAATATGTGGCAATACAACTTTTTTGGTTCATTAGCATCTAAAAAAAGAACTTTTATCCTTTTAGGCTAAGCATCTAAGAATAAGCCACTACAGCAGTACAACTAAAAGGCGCTATATAAATTCACAACATTTTACTTACTTACTTGGGAAATGTTTACTGAACATAGAAATATTTCTTGCCTTCAGTCTTTTCTCGAGCACATCTCGCATCTCATAAAATGGCCTGAAAAACCAACATTTGCAAATAAACACAGATAAGAATGTCTTCGCATCTCGTTGAAAATAAATATCACTTTACAATCAGCCCAGGGTAGGTTGGACTGAATAAATAAGTATAAAAACCAAGGACACGGTTTTAAACATATACATAAACTATAACTACACATGATTTTATACCATTATAGTTAAAAAACTGGTGACATAAGGCATAACATTCACATAAAAAACTGCTAATCAATATATTTGGTAGCTTTTTTGCAACCGAAAACGTGTCTTCCATAAAACTCTAAAAATTTTCATGGCAATCTTTTGACTTTTAGAACAATGATACATTTTCTTCAGATAAATCCAATAAATTGGTGATCATGCAAATTTTATCAAATGATGTCTGAATTTCAGGAGACCAACAGACTAAGTATGCCAAGATGTGCTTGCTGCCTACTTGGCTTTCTGAATAGCCAGGCCTTTGTCTTTCAACAGCTGTGTCATCCTCTTTTGATAGTCCGCACATTGCAAAGTCTTAAGATGATGTTCCTGTTCACATTTGACCTTTTCCTTCTCGGCATCCAAGAGCTATCGACACACCAAAGACAAACCGGTAAAAAGAACCTAACTTTAACCCTTTTACTACGGCAATCCATGTAACCAATATGACAATATTGATTGACTTGATTGATTGATTGACAATGACCAATATGTTTTGAAGCCAAAATATTGGCTTTACAGGACCAACGGGTTAACATGCATAAAAATTATATATTAAGCTAGTCTTTGACATTCCAGAATTTATGCAAATTTCCACAACAAATACAGCAACAGCATCTTACCATCAATACATTACACTGATTTCACAATATCCATAAATTTCAATAAAGCTTTTAAACAGTAAATAACACAGGGCAACAAAAAATTCTTTGTCTGGTGCCTTAGAAGTTAGACCTGTTTCTTGGTATATTTAGGGTGCTGATTCCAAATATGGTATCAGATTTTCTCTATCTATCAGCTCTAGTTTTTGAAGTATGATCATACATTCCAGATTGGAAATGCATGATAGGCCTAGTTACAAATAAGTAAGTAAGTAAGTAAGATGATATTTCTACTGCGCTGCCCGAAAGTTTGGCGCAGTGCACCAGCCTATTCACGAGCACTCAATCTGGGTGAAATCCATAGTCCACAATTAATTTATCCAGCAAGAGAAACATTTTTATTATGTGAATACATGACCAACCATCATCGTTGTTTTGTTAAGAATCTCCTGACACATCGAGTCAATCGTCATGACAAATGCATCGTCAGTCGCGGTCATTCGTTGTTCCGCTCTGGAGACCTCGTTCTTTGCCGACATGTACGCGCTGAACGCGTCCTGATACTTTGCGGCTGCTTTCTGGGCATCCAACTGCTCCTGACAGAATTTAACCAATAAGTGATCACAATCCTAATAAATATGTACAATGATGCAGCAAATATCGCAATGATATATACAACAATTTATTCAGGTAAGTCAATCAACATACAGTCAAGTCTGTTTAACATCACAGCTTCTGTTACAGCCAGTCACTATCAGAACAATATATATTCAACCTCAACACTTGCTCAGTCAATGGTTCTAAACTATCAAATTTAAAACATATGAAATAATTTCACCAAACTAAAAATATTAACAGCAAAAGTGTTGAATGATGAATTTTATTTGAAGAAATCCACTTTAGAATGATTAATAAAACAAATAACCTTACATATAATAATATGTAATAATAATAATAATAATAATAATAATAATAATAATAATAATAATAATAATAATAATAATAATAATAACAACAACAACATAATACATATATAATAATAACAAATAACTTACCTCCTGGAGCTGTTTTGATAACTTGTAGAAAGGCTGGGCAGATACGACGAAACGTTTTCCCGTCTTTTTCAGTAACTGGTTCAACTGAGTTGACGCCTCAGCCTTTGTCTTCTGAAACTTGTTTCGAGCTTTCTAAAAGTAAGCAATGAAAAAAAGAGAATCACAATGCAATTAATTAAAAGCTATTTCAACCAATCAATCAAACTCTATGGCAGCACTACTATCCATAGTGCCTATGGCACCAAATTCAATATAAATCACAGCCCGGTGAAGCTGGAAAGGTTAGTCAAAGCAGTATGGGAGCAATCTAAGGGGGAAAAACCAGTGGCATAATTGGCTAAAAACAGGGTCATAAAAATTGCTGACCTCAGTGGCTCTGGAAATTGTTACCTCAGGGGGCCCATCAGTTATAGTTGAAGCATTCCTGTTCGTATTAATTACTTATTAATTGATTAACCCCTTAACTGGGGATCCCGGTTATATCCGTCCATTTTACATTGAGTTACAGTTAAATACATGGTTAAGGGGTTAAATAAGTTATGGCCCTGTTTAGATGCATTTAGTTAAACAAGTCATGAAAAAGCAACTAAAACAGCAATAATATATATATATATATATATATATATATATATATATATATATATATATATATATATATAGCATAGGGTCAATAAGAGGCTTATTCACCCTTAAAAGGTCCTGATCACTATATGGTCAGTATATCTCTGATCTCAAAACCATCGTCTTTCAAACTTGAAAACCCTTATCTAGCAATACTGCAAATGTCTATCACAAATAATTATATATCCATAACAGTCGATGCATAGAATTAACCAAATGAACACAAACTTCAAGTTCTGTTTCCAATTTGTTGATACTCTCTGATGCGCTGTTTAGCATATCAAGTTCAATCTAGAACACAATAAAGGGAGGATATATATATATATATATATATATATATATATATATATATATATATATATATATATATATATTAAAATATATATATATATCGATGATCAAGTGGACACAATAATATATTTGTCTAAATAGTAAATAGTGCAATCATCAAAACTGCCAAGTGACAAAATAAAATGTGCTCTCATCGACATAAAATGTAATAATAACTTGATTTTCTTGATTTTGAGGTGATTTAATATCATCTCTCAACTGCATAGCAATGACGGCTCCACATGGGGGATCCGAGGGGGTCGTGCCCCCTATTGAAAACCTAGCCCCAGGTGGACCACCTGTTTGGACCCTATACTTACAACTACATGCCTATCAACAAATGGTTGGCCCCATGCTTAGAAGTTGCTACCCCAATGCCCCCTGCCCCATTTGACAAATCCTGGAATCGCCACCACTGCATATAGCATATGTGTTTCTGAGGCTATAGATTAAAGAGCACAGACTGCCCATGAAACTAAAGTACATGATCAATTTCATATATTATAAATGCATTTTGAAAATTCTAGATTGAATCGAATATTGATTATAATTAGGCCTATATATTATGTTTGAGTCCAGTGCATTGCACCTGAATTTTACACGGATCTTCTCCGTCTTCGTCCGAATGAACGCCTCTGTTCTCCTCCTTTGCTTCCATTTCCGTTTCCATAGCATTATTTTCTCGATGTTATTGATATTTAATCGGTTTAATTCATGTTACAGAATAATAATAATAAAAAGAAATGGAAGAAAACTCAGTCTCTTTAATTTTTCATAAACATCCGGTCTTTCTAATCACCTGTAATGAAAAGTTTTACTTGTTTGACCGTCGCCTCTATTCCAAAACATTAGCGTCGCCACGGAGGGGGGCGAATGGGGGCAACTGCCCCCAACCTGCCCCAGTCCACCTACCAGATTCGCGCAAACCCGGTGAGAAAGTTATTTATGGAGGGAGTGGCCAGGTGGGAAAAGGAATCTGTGTATTATTAACATTATGGAATAACGAGGGTTGCATGGATGAGCCGTTTTAAATGCAGAAGGTGATCGCCCATGTTTCCAATAGCGATTGATATCAATGTAGTAATGGATGCTAAAGATAGTGGCTGAATATGGTGCTTGAATTCGATCTATAACAGAACGAAAAAAATTCAAATGTGCGGTTGATTTGCACCTATACTGTGCATTATTAGCATTATGGAACAACGGGGTTGTCATGCTGGATGCGCTATAAATACAGAAGACGATGGCCTACGTTTATAATAGCGATTGATATCAATGTAGTAATGGATGCTAAAGATAGTTGCTGAATATGGTGTTTGAAATGGATCTCTATCAGGACTAAATAAGTTTCAAAAATGCGTTTGAATTTGCACAAATCCTGACCAAACCTATATATGTCCGCTGATCTTCCCCTAAACTAGTCATATGGCATCTGATCTAACCATCAAAGTCTGGAGCGTCTATTGGTGGTCTCGTGAAAGATAGAAAGCTGGTTAAACAGGCAGGGGCGGCGCTGGGTTTTGTTGGCTGTTTTGTTGGCTGGGACCAGGCTGGGTCCACACAATCACAGGACCAGGCTCAGACTACCCTCCCAATCACCCCCCCACCCAAATCATATTTCTCTGCAGACTTGTCTTTCGATTTTCTCTCAAATGTCTAAAAAAATCAATCGAGAGATAAGATGGCGCTTAAGGTGTTTTATAGACCACAAAATATTATAAAATTGATACCCTGCCCTAGCGAGACTTTTTTGTTGGCTGGGTGGGTCTAATGTCCCAGGACCAGGCTCAGACTGACCCACCCACCCCCACCCCAAATCAGCGCCGCCCCTGTAAACAGGCGGAGAAATGTAGCAAGGAGGACGGGAAGGTGACCGCCAATGCATGAGAGAAAATGGAAATGGGTTTCAACGAGAGATGATCCAGTGTTTAGTCTAGACTCCTGGACCAGACGGCCTATAGATTAAACCCTGGCTCAGAAATCGCTTTTACTTTTGAATTAAATCCCGCCTGATGCGATCGAGGTAAAACGTCGGCCAGAATGTATCAATATATGGGAAGGGATCTGACAGAGATATTGACATATAATATTCTGATGGCAAATCGCCTGCTAGGCCTAATATTATTAGCCTGATGAAAGTGCAGCTATCAATACGGATATATAAACAATCCGATGTCTTCGGACGTTACCCATAGCCTACCATGAGAACCACGCAAGGACGCATTTCTCGTTAGTTAGTGAGAAAATATCTTACTCTTACACGATTTTGTCGCTAATTTCATTTTGTTTAAATGACCTAATTACTATAACAACATTGAGACTAAATGACATTCGATTGCTAGACTTGTTGCAGTAGGCCTACGCATGCCATAGTAATATGTATTAAGTTCACTTGTAATAAATAAATTATAAAGTTATATCTTACTTCTGTGATTTTTATTATGACTTCACATCAAAGTTGCGATCAGTCTAACTGGAATTATAAATATAGAGACTGATTTTTAGAAGTTAACAACATTGCTATATGCTATAATAACTTATCATTGTTTGGAAAATAGCCATAGTTGTTTGCCAATTGCAAATTATCTTAACATTCGAACTATGGTCATAAATTTAGTTTATTAGATTTCTTGGGGGGAGGGGAGAGGGCAGCATATGTAAAACACTGACGCAAGAAAGAAGAGCCGCTTATAACCAAGCACTCACACTTTTAATTTCAGACATTTAAAGGGCATAAGATTATTTGGCAAATCCGTAAGAAATAAATCTTGCGATGAATTGACGCGTACATTTTCTGATCTCTGTCTGTCTGTCTGTCTGTCTGTCTGTCTGTCTGTCTGTCTGTCTGTCTGTCTGTCTGTCTGTCTGTCTGTCTGTCTGTCTGTCTGTCTTTCTCTCTCTCCGTCTTTACCAGAGTAAGTTCTGGATGATTCCAAATAGAATCGCTAGCAGGAGAGTTCCCAGCGACGACGAAGACAAGGAGTTTGCGAGACCAAGCATGGCCAGTGATCGAGGACAGTGCGTCCAGAGCTTCCTCGATGGCTTCGGGTATCCTGGATCAGCCTCCATCGTCTTGTCGTTGAATAACCAGTAGTTGGTTCCTTTGAAGAAGTAGGTCTTTCCTGTAACATCGACCAGTCAATTCGCCCATTCATGGGTCAGTCAATCAAAAATAATCAATCATATCCTACACATAAGGTTAAGGTTAAGTTAAGTTTAAGTTTAAGGTTAAGGTTAAGGGTATTCATTTTGCCCTCAATCTTGTCATATCAATAAAACAATCAATCACTCAAGTATTCAGACATTTGGTCCGTTTATTATTTGTTCAATAAATCAAAGAAATTATAATCAAACACTTAAAATTTTCATGTACGTCCCCGATGAACACCTATGTGTTTGAAATGGACGATAAATTTAATTTGAAATTAATTTGAATGTACAAATATATATATTTATATATATGTATACATTTTAAAATTTCATATACAGAATTTATATTTATAATTACCATGGGCGTAAACTTCTATTAGGCAGCTAGGGTCACTCCCCCACTTTTTGAGAGACTAAGCTATGAAAAGGGAAAGATGTACGGTCTTGGTCCCCCTCACTTTTCACTTAAATTTGCGCCTATGATGATACATGTGTTGCATATTAATAATGATATTATATAAATGAAGAGTCTTATTAATCATTCGGTGTTTTTACCGTCGATGTTAGTGAAGACTGCGTCAAACGGAATTGGAATTCCGGTCCACAGTTCAGTTGGTTTTGGATATCCGGCCTCAACGCCAGTTCCCTCTTTGTTTATCTTCCAGTAGCTGTATCCGCTGAAGATATATCCGCGACGGTTCATTCCCCAGTAGAAGACGGCGTCAACATGAGTGACGCCCCGATCAAGCCCGTATTCCGTCAACTGTCTTCCGGATCTCGGGCAACCGGGGGCCAAATCCCGACCGGCCATCACCCAGAATCTGTTTCCTGATCAGAATATAAATGAAATTCTGTGCAGTTATGGCTTAGAATATACTTGAGATAGCCTAAACGAGATATAAAACCTCAAGCATGTCTTTGCAAGAACTACAATTGTATATTACAACAGGATATATTGGTTTGATTTTTCGATAGTAATTATAGCAAAAAAATTATGAACAGCTGACATTCAATATATGTGCTGTTTTGGCATTGTATAGTGATATTATTATTATTATTATTATTATTATTATTATTATTATTATTATTATTATTATTATTATTATTATTATTATTATTATTATTATTATTATTATAGCTATTAGTCAACTGATCTGCATTTTGACACCGCAAATCAGTCATTGTGAAATATCCGATATAAAACAGGCATTCAGTGACGCCAGATTGACTTCTAATATTTACCTTTGAAAAATATGATCTTATTGTCTGGTCTTTCGTAAACGGAGTCGACGCTGGTGAGGTGTTCTGGAAGCGATGGCCAGAACCGTCTTATGAGACCAGGGCGTTCAGTAAGTCGACCGCTTCTATCCATTCGCCAGAAATACTGTCGCCAAAACAGGGTTATTTCTAGGATTATCAATTTTGGGGGGGTCTATAAATTCTGGGAGTCCCCTGCCAGCCAAAAAAGTCTGACAAGCAAATTTAAAAAAGGTCATCGCATGGCTGAAATTGGGAGAGGTGTCGGTCTCAAATTGGGGAGTTAGGGGTGTAAAAATAAATATCCATGCACCAGAATGTAGTCACATTTTATTCAAAGTATCTTGTTTTTAATCGCATATTCAAAGTGCAGACTGAAAAGGATTTTTACAATATCCGTCTTACAGTATTGTAATTATAACGACACTGCACATAATTACATAGGCCAAAACAATCAGAAGCATAGCCGCACGATGTGGCTAATTACATATGACTGCCAAAATGATGTAATTTCATGTACTAGAATTACCAATTACAACAGTTACAGATAGCGCTCAAAACTCGCAATATGTAGTGTAGTAACCTTCCTGTATATTATATTTCAGTAGGCCTAGTCTGAAATCACCAGCGCTAAAGAAACGATGGCGCTATATAAATTAAGGATTTTAGACGCATCCAGTCGTGAGTTTATTTTCTAATCTACCTTTCCTTTGAAAGCAAACACCTCTCCGCGTATCCTAGTCATCGAATCCACATCGGATGAGCATGGACTCGGCGCTTCGTCCGCGGGAGGTCTTGGTCGAGTCGACTGGACGGTTGGCATGGTCGGTCGGGTGGTTGTCGACCGTGACCCGGCGCTGGAGGAAGCGACCCTTCTGGGTCCAGGCGTTGGGCTAACGTGGCGCCCTAGGAAAAAAGTAAAATGCAAACATACTCGAAAATTACATTTGTGAATTCTGGCGATTCTAAGAGCTCCAATGGGTTTAGGCCTAACTGCAAAGGCCTAAACTTCTATTAGGCCTAGACCGCTTTGCTCGAACCACCACCCCTCATTTTTGAGAGGCTAGGCTAAGGAAGGGTAAAAGCAAAAAGGTTGGGCCCCCACTTTTTCATCCAAGTTGACGCCTATATGCATCAAAGTATGTCAAAAAAATAACCTCGTAAAATACATTTTTAATGTAAAGCGACCTGTGAAATAATGCTGAAGAAATGAAGATGAAACTCGGTCTAAAATACGACTGACCGTAAAGTGTTTGAATGGCGCTGATATCATCGGAGGATAGCTTGAGATCCGGTCTGTATCTCTGATACCACGGATACATCAGAGTTCCGGAAACATTCGAATGGTCGATTCCGAGCGAATGACCAAACTCGTGGGCAGCAGCGGACACTAGATTTGTTCCTTTTTTCACGACAAGAACGAGGAGTGACAGTCAACAATTAAGAAACCCAACGTGATTTAGAGACACAAACTTGTGACGGCTATCAAGTATACTTTCAAGACAATTCTAAAGTTTTTCTACGAATCCTTGTTGCAATCAATCAATCAATCATTCATTCATTCTTTCAATCAATTTACTTCTCAAGGAAGATTAAACATAGAAAATTAATTCATATCTTATCGTTTGAAAACGACATAGGCCTAATACTGTATGTAAAAATATATAATTAATTTGAGAAATGGATTGACCAAAGGGTACAAAACCCGTAAGAGTTTTATTAGATTTCTTTAAGCTCCTTTGGATGAGAATGTCTCTTTGGGGCAGAGTTACGAGTGGCCACCTATTCGGGCTGGGAACAATCGTGGAATTTGCGCAAAACCAATGAGAAACCCCCTGGCTACGCCACTGAATGAGATGTCTAGCTACTTTTCCTTACCATGGGAAGACCTGACAGTCCAGTTTTCATCATCGTCGAAGTGGGCGTCGCCTCCTCTTCCCCATCCAGGTGGAAAAGCGTGTGCCAATATACCCCCTTTGCAGACAAACGAAAATCAAGAAACATTCACCAGGCAATGTCCAATGGCGTTAACTTCTATTAGGTCGCTCCCCCCCCCCGCCCCGCCCCAATTTTGTTGAGAGGCTAGGCTCTGGAAAAATGGAGAAAAAGGTAAGATATAAGATTTCCCTCCCAAACATTTTGCATCCAAATTTGCGCCTATGCTGTCTATGCAGCTTACTACTTCGCCAAGAAATTTTGAATAGACAGTATAAAAGTCACCCTCGGCGCATAGAACTCAATAGAGCATTCACAAAAAAATTTAATATGTCAGAAAGCATTTGGCTGAATAAAATATCGGGAACATAAAAAAACCGCAAAGCTCGTCCGTCGTGCTTGACGGACAGCCGGCTAATTCTTAACAATTGAAATTCACGTTGGGTCAGTACAGTACCTTTGCCGTCAAAGTCGTAGCCGTCATCATGATATCTGGAAACAAACGAGATTTCTATGTCCGCTTCTCTGGAGACTTCTCGAAAATTCAACGGCGACTCGTCGCTCCACATCCGAAGGGCTTGAATAAGGGCGTCTCTAGTGTCCTCCGGAGAGATATCAGAAGTATAGCTCTGTATTCTGCACAGACAATAGCAGTCAACGTGGATCTATTTCGAATGGTATATATGCATACAGCTTATGCAGACCTATGCGTTTATAAAGAGCGTATCTGTTATATTTTAGTTTTATCTGATATTTTAGTTGGCAATTTCTGTTTAAGATTTTGATGTTGTGTGACTTAAGTGGTTTTGTTTCGTGTCCGTCGAATGCAGTGGTTTTTCCAGACTGCCCCGGTCACTGGGGAAATTGTCTCGGTTGGGGGGAAGAGACACAGCTCAACGCTAACATTTTTGTCGGTGCTAATATTTTGAGGGATTTTTGTGGGGGTCTTTTGGGGGTCCCCCCATCAGGCCTGTGCAAAACACTGGTCAGATGCTGTGATATTTCCTCTAATAGCCAGACTATTACTTATCTGGCTGATGTAATTAGCATTTATACTGCGCAAGATTAGATGTTTATCTGTTCAAAAACTCTCGAATTGTGAAATGTATTCGTGGTTCTAACCGCAAAACATCTCTTGATAGCTGATACTACTACTACTACTACTACTACTACTACTACTACTACTACTACTACTACTACTACTACTACTACTACTACTACTACTACTACTACTACTACTACTACTACTACTACTACTACTACTACTACTACTACTACTACTGCTGCTACTAGTACTGGTGCTACTACTACTACTACTACTACTACTACTACTACTACTACTACACCTGTGTTAATGCATTTACACTTCGTCAATTCGGTCCTTTGACGTTCCTCGCTGACGTGACCGTCGTTAGAGGCAGCGTCGTGGCCAGGTAATCGTCGGTCGAATGCCCAGGTGAGCAAAGGTAAAGGTAGCTAACGCGTAGTGTCGAACCTTATTCAAGTAGGTTGTGATGAGGCGCAATATATCATCCCAACGCCACGGAATAAGGTCAGACCCTTTGGCGCCCGTCCATCTGGTTCCCTGCTTCCCTTCCGTTCCCTCTCACGCACGCTGGTTCCGTGGTGTTTCCTTCCCACTTCCAACGGCTAGATGATCTCACCTTTCGTGCTTTCTTGCCTTTTCCGAACGGCGGTCCGAGTATTTGGTCTATTCGGTAAGCAAAGTAACCGAGTATTCGGAGTCGTTCCGGTCATCGCAAGGCTCCTCTCGTGCGATACTAGACCTTCCGGGCGTGCAGCCGGTCTTTTAAATGCCCTGGGCGGACGGCCCCTCTCGCCCCGTCTTCCCCCACTTGCCATGCACGCGCCTCTATACGCGGATCGGCCTGGCCAACGGGGGGCAATAACTGAGGGCAATCGCACCCCGCACGCGAATCCAATGGCTGTCGAAAGAGGTAAGTAACACATCCTCAGAGAATTACGCCAAATAAGCACTTAAGCCCAGAGAGATAGAGAGAGAGAGAGAGAGAGAGAGAGGGAGAGAGGGGGAGAGCAGGGCCTTCAGAGCTCATCCATTCCGGCAAAACCGACGGGCGAGGGACGGTGGTTCAGGCCCCCGTGGTCCAGCAGCACCACCTGATTTCACCGGGATGATAATTTCCCGGGGGGGCCGGCCCGGGACCGCCGTTACGAGGCCTGCCTGTGCATCGGTTTTGCATTTTTGAATCCGGTCTTCCGCGCAGATGTATCCGCGGAGATATGTGGCATCTGGCGCTGGCGGGGTCAGAGTCCCTGCGGATCTCTTAAAATCCGGACGTGACTGGACTTCTTGTCTCGCCTGCGGAGACTGAAACATCGCGAGGCGATAGGGTGGTTTTTTAATTGGGCGAGAAGATGAAACATGTTTGTGTCAGAGGTCGAAATGTTCCATGATCGAATACACGGAACACTAAGGCAGGGATTTATACGGGTCCTATAGCAATCTTCGCTAAAAATTACTAATATATATATATATATATATATATATATATATATATATATATATATATATATATATAGAGAGAGAGAGAGAGAGAGAGAGAGAGAGAGAGAGAGAGAGAGAGAGAGAGAGAGAGAGAATTATAAGATTCTCTTTCTCTGCCTCTCCAGTTAGTATCTGGTGATATCGAATACCAACTGTACTGTACAATCAATCACTCATGTTAGAGCATTGTAGGAATTCTGTAATCTCTTATTGTGTTGAATTAGTCTTACATGTAAAGACATCTAATATTTCGACCATTTCATGCGCATGTAACATTACAGCAACTCACGAATTTTACAGAACCTGAACTTCTAATTGACTTACCTAAAATCCTCAATCACTTTTTTTCATTATAATTATCACCACCACCACAATCCTCGTCGTCGTCGTCATCATCATCATCGTCATCCTCATGTTCAACATCATAATCGTCGTAGTCGTCATCTTAACTCTTAAATTAAAATTAAATTCAGTCGCTTATCACATCATTGATAAAATATAATCAGTTAGGCCTGTTAACCCTTTTAATCAGTTAACCCTTTTGCTGTCTCATTCAACAGACCTGTACGTTATGTCCGTCTTGTCCCATTTCCTGGATCCGATGACAAACTGTTGGGGGCCTCTGGCCATGTCGGCGACGCCACAGCGAGGCTCCTGCATCTTCTGGATGGTCTTCTGATCCAGCTGTCCGGTCTGTTCCAGTCCGGACATCCCCTGGAATTCCCGGACAGCGGCGTCCAGATCGGCCTTCGATCGCATCGCACCGGTCTCAAGATTGGCTGCTTCAAGGTATCCGTATTTTGTAAGATAATCCTAGAATATATACGCAAGACATTGGGGGCAGATCAGTGTTTTATTCAGGCCTCTTAGTAAAGGGGAATTGCCCCCCCCCCCAACAAAAAAAAACCCCTCAAATCCTCCCAAATTCAACAACGACAATTTTTTTGTATTGAACTGTGTCTTTTCCCTCCCAGCCAGTGTCTTATCCAGACTCCGGCCTTTGGGAGGGGAGAATTGAGGCTTTCGGGAATCGACTTGGTTGGAGGGGAAAAGACACAGTTCAATGCAAAATTTGTGTAAGTGCTGGGATTTTTGAAAGGAATTTTGAGGGTTTTTGGGAGGATCTCCCCTCCTAACATAGGCGGATTTGTCAAAAATGCAGCATTATAAGTCATTTTTAGGGAACTAGCATTTTTTCAATCGTTACTTTCCCACATAATTCCTGTATAGTATTTAGGCTATGATTTCAAGACAAATATCAGTACACAATAATTATCATCTATACAGTACAACCAGCACATGTTTGGTTAATTTTCCCGTCACGTATACACCAGGAACAAATTTAAGGTAATTGAGGTTAAAGGTCATTAGATTCACGGAGTAAAATAATCCTGTTTCTTTGTCTGGTTAGTTTGACGTCAAAAGGTGTCATCGTGACGCCCGGAGTCATCAGTTGCCTTATGTCAACAGTGACGACAGAAGGACCATACGTTTCAATTTGACGATTAATTTTAATTTAATAATTTCTTTATCCAGAACTTCTGCTCTATTAGAGATTTATTATTAACTAATGTAGTGTTGTCGTCTTACTTACTTACTTACTCACTTACACGTTCAACATTGTTGTTATTCTATCCACCTTCTTGGCTCTTATCTCTCTCTTGCTGAAAACAATATATCTACATTTATACATATACAATTTTTTTATTTTTAATTAAAAGCTACATTTCTCGAGGGTTCGGGGGTTTGGCCACCACTACTCAAGATCGACCACAGTGGGCGGGGAGGGGAAATGTTGGCTTTTAGCCGCCCCGAGCCCCCTTACCAGAGGTAGAAACTTTTGGAGTGTGAGAGAGGGTACAATAATAGGTGTTTGGAAAAATCGACCATCGCTTTCATCTTCGTTTCAATTATTTGTTTAATTTTGGAAGGGTGTCAAGAGACCCATTTGATCGAATGTTAGAGGCCCACTGGACGATGCCAATCGTTTCGCCGACGGGCGAAAAAATTCGACGCGGGCAAAGATTAATGGCGGACCGTACGCTCGCTTCTATTTCCCTCGGCCCCAATTTTTTTTGCTCCACCCTCGACGATCCGATTATATCATTCGATTAGTCATGATGTTAATTAAGCTGAAACGAAGAACATAAAGTCATCCGGGCAGCTACAGTTGAAAAATTAGAACATCTCTTTTATAAATAAATTTCATGTCTTTTATTATTAATGTTATTTATTGATGTGTCCAGAGGTGTATAGTGTTATCAAATTTTCTAGAAATTTGCTTAGCATTATTTTTACAAAATCAATATATATATATATATATATTAATATATACACGGTGAGTCAAAATAAAACGTTACCATACATAATATTATTTATATAATTAGGTAACGTTTTATTCTAACGCACCGTGTATATACAGTACAGGATGGCGCAAAAAACGGACTATATTAAATGCAAACCTAAATGTTACTAGTCCGGTTTTTTGCGCCACCTTGTATAATACGAGGGCTGTGTGTCGGAAGAGTGTACAATGTTTTAACTTTAAAATACTGATAATATCGTAGAAAAGAACTTACCATGCTGTTAAATTCACTGCGTCGAACGCGCCCAGCGGGTCGCAAATCAGCAAAGCAGAAAACGGCGCACATAGTTAAGACCCGCGTCCACCCAGAGGCACTTGGGCCGTTCAGAGATTGAGTCCACATTGTCAGAAAATGTGCTCGACCCTTAAATTTCAGAAAATTACGTAGCCTTGCAATTAAAGCCGGGTTGATTAGTCTAGAGTAGAAGCCTCGAATCTATGCACTCGACTTTAAATGTTGGTATCTGCTCCAAAAATCAGCCTGGCTATATAGTACATACTACATAGGCCTATGTGTCAATTTGTCTGTCTGTCTGTCTGTCTATCTGTCTATCTGTCTGTCTGTCTGTATGTATGTATGTATGTATGTATGTATGTATGTATGTATGTATGTATGTATGTATGTCTATGTGTCTGTCTCTCACTAATACAGTTCTAAGCTCCCACTCTGTTAATCTATTTGGCTCAAGGGAGTTGCGCTTTATAATTCCTCGTGAAGTCTATTACGCCCCACTATTAAAACGAAGTCGCCAGACTAAGAAGACGCAATTGTTGGTCTGACTTAATAACCGATCGAGTCTCCGACTTACTCACAACCACGCCAAGTCTCAAATAATTAATAGTTAATCTTAACCATCTGAGATGCATTTGCTCAATGCGAAACTTTTCTAATAGGCCGGATATCCTCTTTAAAATTAATTAATTAATTAATTCGAGAATATAGCAATTAAACAGAGCAGGGCTTCCACGAGGTTTTGACAGACCAATATTGCCAAATGTGGTTCCAAATTACTTGGGTCGAGAAGATTTGACCTTTGAACTTTAACCCAAGTAGAACAGGTCTGTTATGAATAATAAACTGTTACGTCTTTTATAATTAATTAAGTGTATGAAATAATTATTATTGTCCTTATTAGTTAAACGTCTAACGATTAAGCCTGGAATATCCTCAAGTACTATTACATTCAGGAACTTGTAAAGTGGCAGTTTGATGCAAATTTTAAAAATCTAATTGAGAGGAACATACTAAAAATTCGTGTTTGGACCCCAAATACAGTCATAGATGTAAAGAAAACGTTACAAAATTTTTAAAACGTTAAAAACGTAAAAACGTGGGAAAAATAAAACACTTTAAAACAAACGTTTATTACATCTACGAATACAGTAACGCTAGCCATAAAAAGTGGCATAGCCAGGTTCCAAATTGGGGCACCCTCACTACGACCTGTCCCAAACCCCCCCACCCCCCCCCCCCACACAATAGAAAAACCGCCCCCTCTTTGCTACACTAATGGCAATATATTTGGCTGATTAATTACCAACAAATGAAGGCAACACGTTGTACAGAATATTGTGTTTTAATCTACTTTCGCTGAAAGCAATCGTTTAAATCCAGCAATGAACACGAGAATTGTTCAAGTTTAAGTTTTTCTGCCATAAAATTCTCAGGTTCCTGGATCAGCGCTAACTGAAATGCCACTAGGCCAAACCATCCCCCAGATTTTAGTCGAGTGCCCAGAGTGCCCTAACGGTGCCCTAGTCAAGCAGGGCCGCATTAAGTTATACTGGGGCCCCAGGTTAGAAGTTTGGGGCCATAAGGACCACCTGTTGTCTCAAGCAAAGGGGCCCAATGTGCAGACATTATTGACGTCACCGTACTGTGATTGTTTCCCACAGCAGAAATAAGTAAGCAAATTTGCAGTGTAAGCAGTATAACAAGTTGGCAGATCGCTACAACTTTCCTATTCGAGCGAAGCGCAGACTGGCTAACAAAGAGTGCTCAAAAATTGGTGGTTTGGGGGCCCCTTAAAATTCGGGGGCCATGGACCTACAGTGTAGTCAGCCCAACGGTAAATCCGGCCCTGAATGCGGCGCTATAAAAATATTAAACAATGTGTTAATAACTTAATAATCCTGGAAACGAGGACCAGCCTCGAAATCGGACTTGTTTTGACATTTAAGAGAAGAACAACTCGGAACGATAAAATGTCTTCGGACGACTTCTATAGCGCCATCATATTATCTCTGTTTGAGGAGTTTCTCGTCTTATGGTTCGCTAACGTTGAGCGCTGACCGCAGGTAATTCGTGGACTCGCTGTTGGTGCGTTTTCGTCTCACCTGAGTGGAAAATCGACCTCCAAACTGCTGAATCGACTTCAAGGTCACCGATATCTATTATCGATAATTAATAGACAAAACAAAAATCAAGAATATACAAGTCGCCGCTTGCATTCGCCAGATGGCGCCACTTTATGCATTTAAAAATAGCCTGCAAAAACTGGCGGGAAAACGCATTTGAGTGGCGGATGCCGACTTACGGGAATTATATTTGCTTTGGTATCTCTAGTCTCCAACTAATACTAAATATTGCTTTAATATGATCAATGTATTTATTCCTTGTTGCTATGCTGAACCTGAAAAAATATAGTATAATTAAGGATTTTATAATAAAATACAATTTATTATTTTCTACTTGATCATTGTACTTATGATTTATGCTCTATGGTGTTTTAGTTGGAAATAAAACAGTAAAAAATGCGGTAGAACTTCCTTATAACGTGCTTAGCAGGTCTGTAGAAGTTAGGGCGTTATATCCGAGGTACGTTATTATATTCAATGCCATCCAATACACAGTAGCGCATCACACTGGACAGTACATTGCGGTACGTTATAACCAAGTGTATACACTATAACGAAGTTCTACTGTACTAGAAATCGACCATGGTCATGTGATATTTTACCTGCTGCAGACATCACGTGACGTCTACCTGTCATGACTTTTTTGACGATTTACCTGTTTGAATGTCGGTCGCGTCTCTGGATTCTGAGTCCAGCATGACTTCATCAGTTCCCTGAATGGGACGATGACCGTCGTTAGCGCGTCAACAGGTGGGCGCACACCTTGCAAAACCACTTCCGTTACCTGTAAGAAGAAACCAGGTAATTAATTACCTGGTCATTTAACCGTAAACCGCTGAACCGTAAGGATTACTGACGCCGACAGAGAAGGCGGTAAATTTTCTGGTGGAAACATGATGGGGATATTGGTGTGTGCATGCGGTGGAAGGGGGGGTGTAATTGTGATGATAATGGTGGCAGTGGCGTAGCCAGGATTTCCGGAAGGCAGGGGGTTTGGTTTTCGGTTTTGACCGCGAGCAACTTCGGAAAAATCTTGACAGGCAAAGAAAAAGGTTATCTCCGCTATTTTTCCTGACAAGCAAAAAATGTCGTCACCTTTAAAACCGTTACAATCTGTGGCCAAGGGGCGGGGGTTGACCCCCAAAATCGAGTCCCAACATTAAAATTGCATAGAAACTCGTTAAAATGTTAATATTTTGTTTTCGACAGCCAAATGGGGGTTAACCCCAAACCCCCTTGGCTACGCCCCTGAATCGTGGTAAATATACCTGCTCTTCGACGGTATCGTCGAATGGGTCTTTATACGAGGCCATCTCCCAGCAGACCATTGCAAAGGAGTAGACATCGCACGGGGTGCCGAATGCCTCTTGCTCTTCGTCTGCAACGGGATTTCGCATCACTTCCGGTGCGGACCATCGCACGGAAATCGGCAAAGCGCTTCTCTCCTTCTGACCTAAAAACAATTGACGAAGACGACATGAAGGAATGAACGAAGTAACTGAAGGAAGAAAAAAAGAATGAATGAATAAACGTATGAATGACAGAGTGAATGAATTAACGAATGTATATGCTGTATAATAATGACCTGACGTGAGTTAACAACTTATTAATTATAATTATGAAATTAAATATTATAAATCTTGTTAAAAGCAGGGGCGTAGCCAGGAATATGATTTGGGAGGGTATAAATGTTTTTGGAGGAGTATAAACCTTCACTATAAGCCATATAAACTACATATAACCATCACATAAAAACTTTAAGGTAGACTGATTTTGGGAAGGTATATATACCGATATACCCCAGTCAGCTACGCCCCATGGTTAAAAGCCAATATGTGACGAGATGAGATGAAAATAAATTAATAATAATAACAATAACAATAATTTCTACAGGTTTATCGGTTTCCGGTGACGTCATCGCTTACAGTAACATCCGGTTCCGTTGTCGCATTCGCTTCGTAGTCTTTGGATGATCCTGGTTAAGCCAAAATCCACAATCTACAGAGCATCGATAAGAAGTCATGAATATTCAGAAGCTGATAATCAGTATTTGTTAGGAGGTAATGAATATTCAGTTATTCAGTTTTTACTATCATAGGTAAATTATAGTTATCGAAAAGGAATAATAATTGTTTTCTATGTAACTGGGTCATCGCTCGATGACCTACTTTGGCCTTTCCGTATTGGTCGATGAGAATGTTGGCGGCTCGAAGATCTCTATGCAGGAGTGGAGTCTTTGCTGAGTGGAGATAGGCCATTCCATCGGCCACCTGTTGACACTGCAACAGACACCGGCAAGACAGTACTTGCAATAGAAAATCAATAAATACCTTGACAGCCATATCAATGCTTCTCCAGCAATCGATAAGTCAATCAATCAATCGATCGATCGATCAATCAAGCGGTTAGTCATCTACTCAGTCATCTCTTACTTATAGGCTAGGCTACACTAATCGTCTGCTTACGCACACAGAGCAAACCCTCCTGAACCAAACCTTGTTATAATAATAAATAATAATAATAATAATAATAATAATAATAATTATTATTATTATTATTATTATTATTATTAATATATAACCCTAATAACCACTAATAATAATAATAATAATAATTATTATTATTATTATTATTATTATTTATTATTATTACTTATTACTTATACAGTTATCGTCTGCCTAAACTTGTTGCTTCTTTCAAATAATTTCTAAAGACCCTGAGCCTGTAGAGATCCAATGTATTAGCGCCTTCGATTTTTCACGGCATCGGCCAAATAAGGGCTGTTTATTCATGCTAATTTCTATAGCGCCAACGACTGTTTCTGGACACGTGACAGTTTACAGAAAGTCTAACGCGTTTAACCTACTGTATATTCATTATTGTTTTCCTTTAAAATGGCTGACCAGCTTGATTCGTTGGTACCAAGGGTACTGTTCTATTTCCATGCGAAGTATTTTCTCTTTCAGCGAATCTCCCTCTATTAGTTCGTTGATGACGTAGGGTTGACGCGTCTCTATGCAGACTCCAAGAACAGCAACAAGAGTGCGATGACGCTGACGCCTGCAATTATCGCAATCATTCTACGTCACTCGTGGACGCGTTCAAATAATCTCTCACTCTGAACTGCAATAGAAACGAACGATTAAGTGAAGGAATTTACTGAAGGCATCAAAAAGCATACAATTGCTAGATTAACCCATTCACTCGCTGCGTGCTCTCTCTCTCTCTCTCTCTCTCTCTCTCTCTCTCTCTCTCTATATATATATATATATATATATATATATATATATATATATATATATAGGGTTTTTAGGTTTTTAGGGTTTTTAGCTTTTAGGGTTTCTAGGGTTTTTGGGGTTTTATGGTTTTTAGGGTTTTAGGTTTTTAGGGTTTTTAGGTTTTTAGGGTTTTAGAGTGTTTAGGTTTTTAGGGTTTTTAGGTTTTTTGGGTTTTAGTGTTTTTAGGGTTTTTAGGTTTTTTGGGTTTTTAGGTTTTAGGGTTTTTAGGGTTTTTGGGTTCTATAGATTTTAGGGTTTTTAGGTTTTTAGGGTTTTTAGCTTTTAGGGTTTTTAGGGTTTTTAGGTTTTTAGGGTTTTTAGAGTGTTTAGGTTTTTGGGTTTTTATGGTTTTTAGGGTTTTTAGGTTTTTAGGTTTTTAGGTTTTTAGGTTTTTTGCGTTTTTAGGTTTTAGGGTTTTTAGGGTTAGGGTTAGTACATCGTGAATAAAAATAAATTGCAGTACAGGTAAGAGGTTTCCCATTTCGAACGCTGTAGAGCAAAATAGATACGGGTTCTATTGACTATTCTAATAGGATTTGATGCAATGAAGATGGGGACAAACGAAAATGTGTTTTTGTCGGAGAATTTGTACTTAATGCGCTAAAAATGTGCACATCTAACACTTAGGCCTACTGTTCAATTGTTCAACACGCAGCTGTCTGGCTTGAACAATTCGCAGAGGAACATGATGGGACTTTCATCTTCCAACGATCCATGCATCCTTATTTCAATAAAATCAAATTCTGTACTCAGATCTACGAGAAAAATCTGTTAACTAATTGATTCACCATGCGACGGAAGCCAATGCGAGAAGTATAAAGCGGTCGATGATGTAGATATGCGAATATTTTACGGGGACGATGTATGTTCAAAACGTACGACAGCCTGTGAACCTCGGCCACTATCCACGCTGAGTCGACCTCTGCCAATTGGTTCTGATGCACGCGAACGGTTATCCTTTTAATCGCTACGCGGCGCTTTTTCCAGTCGGCCAGATAGGTGTCGCTAAAGATACTGCCGCCAAGCCTGCGTGACAAAAAGAACAACAATTCATAAATTGCGCTATAGAAATCGCAGAAAAAGACACAGGTCGAGCATAAAGCGAATCATTGTGAGGAGGCACCAATGGTGGGCGTATTTAGGGTATCTGAAGCCCCCTGCTGCACCCTGGGAACGCCACTGGGAGTAGGCTAACATCAGCCTCAGTTGGATGGTCTAAATAACTGCAAGGTGTATTATTATATGCAACAATTATAATTTTAGTGTTCTCCATATTACACGTACAGTATAACCTCTATATAACGGACTCGGTTATAACGCATATCCGGTTATAAAGTACCGCAATGTACGGTATCGTGTTATGCTCTACCGTGTTGAATGGTATTAGATATAACGTACAGCACCTCGGATATGACGTAGTCAATTGTACATACCCGCTAAGAACGTTATAACGAAGTCCTACTGTATCATTATTTAATAATTATCGTTGAAAATTCAGCCAAATGAGTCAGACAATCTGTTTATTTCTATGTTTTCACGCGACAGCGGCGCCATAGAAGTTGATCCAGTCGATATTTGCGATCTTTGGTCAGGCTTATACGATTGACCCTTTGACCTCTGAGTTTCTGACCTCTGACCGAGTTCGAGTTGTTGAGCGGAAATGACGCAATTCTCGAGCACTGGTGCCCTGGTCATCTGTGCCGATGACCCGTAGTCTTTGTAATCCGGTGACGTCAGCTTGACCGACGAAACGTAACGCCCTTCGAGGTCAGTGCTGTCCATCGTCAGATGAGACGAACGGACACCGGCTGACAGACAGACAGACAGACAGACTGACATATAGACATACACACAGACAGACATCAAGGTTTTCCAGATGTAACTAGGCCGGCGGCGTAGCTAAGGTATGGAAGGTGGGGGCAGGTGACCGGGGCGCCACTTTAAGGGGGGTGGTCCAAAAACTCTGTGATCTTGCACTCTATTCAGCGTAGACAGAGAAGAAACTGAGAAAACTGACTTCGAGGGGCACATCATAGAACACGTCGTTCGCATCAGTAAAAGCAAGAAATTGCTTATGTAGTTTTAATTTTGTGTCAATAAAATGTCAAGATTTTTAAATTAAAGATTCGCTAACCTGTAAATCTAATTTTCTGACACCCCCCGGCCCCCCCTATCTGCAATCGGCGCCAAATACCTTAGATGAGTTAGCACAAAAGAAGCAGCAGCCGTGAGAATGTCTCTTTGTTACGGTTTTAAGAAACTCTTTCCCCCTTTTGAGCTGAAATGCACTGAAATACTGGGAACGAATGTACTGCAAAGGGTGTCAATAGCGTTCGCTCCAGTGCGCTTGAACGTGGGACAGCCAGACGACGACCTCTGAACCGACCTGGATCAAATCTTAGGCTATTGACGATTGGCCCTATAATGTGAGACGCCGACGATGATGACCTTTGAGTCTCTGCCCTTTGAACTGACCTGGAATGTAACCGTAGACTCCGGTGGAGACGAAACTCATGCCTCCCTTTCGACAGCAGAACCCGGCAACGAAGACGGCCACGACCAGGATCACTGCGTTGATTACGAGGATCAGCCAGATGTACCTCGGTCGCCTGTCCAACCCCCCTCCACCCACGCCGCCCACACCTGCTTCCGCCTCTCCCACTCCTCGAGTGGGATGCAGCTGATGGGCTTCAGATTCTGCGGAGACAACAGATTTGTTCGCAAAACGTCAGCGGATAAGGAGTGACACGTTGCCATGGTAACCGTACATGAGATAATAATGGTTTAAATGATAGGCAGAATTCCCCCCCCAATAAAGAATAAGAACAAGAAAACAAGAACGAAAGAAAGTCAGAAAGGGCGGCGGCGACCCCCCCTCTACTTCTGAAAGACTTTATAATGTCGCTTGAATTAGTTGACCATTTTTCGTGGCATTTCGAACGCTCTAGAATAAAATTGAGGCAGAATATATTGACTATTCTAGTACGGTTTGATTCAATGGAGAAGGGGACACAAGAAAATGTGGATGAAAATTTCAGAAATTCGTTTCATCACTCTTATGAATTTTTGCTTATCTATAGCCTACTGTTGGAATAGTCCTTAGGGTCGTCCATACATGACGTAACCCATTTTTGGCACTTTTTCACCCCTCCCCGCTACGTAACGCGACGTAACAAAACGTCAGACCCCCTAAAATATGACGTAACAACGGGCCGACCCCCAGCAGCGTCGCACGGGGCTGTTTGGGGTTGTTCAAACAACTCCACTTTAAAAAATATGACCAACACAATTTATGTAAATCCATTGACTTTTGTTGAAGGGGGTGTAGTGGGGGGAGGGGTCGGCCGCAGCTTCTGTGTTCAGTTGCATAGTGCCTTCTGTTAACAACCCCAATTTGCAAAAGCTGGCTACGCCACTGGAAAGAGATTAGGTAAGAAATAAAGTAATTTAAAAAATAAGTAAGTAGGTAAGTAAGTAGGAGAGAAAGCAAGAATGAAATGGAGTAAGTAAGAAAGAAGAGGAATGAATGAATGAATTCATTAATTAATGAGTGAATGAATGAATTAAATAGATAAGTGTACTTGTTACTTTATACGAAGCTGCTTAATGGCACTCATTTGAAGGCCGCGCCAAATAAGTGCGGTGCGTCCCCGAGATAAGTGCAACCTGTACGAAATACTCTACAGTTCGCTCACCTGAGGCGAGTGTTGACGTCACGTGACGCACGTTATTTCCGACGCCACCTGGCGAATGTCCCGGCAGCGTATCCTCAGGACAGCCGTTCGGACAGCAGCACTTGTGGTGCAACTCAAAGTGCTTCAAGCAACAGATCAGTGAAAGAGTGCAATCGATCTGCAATTCTAGACATTCTCCGGTGGTTGTCTGCTACTAGCAGTAGTGTTGTGTCTGCTACTAGCTAATAAAGAATAGGATTTGTGCAAATTCAACCGCATTTAAAAATATATTTCGTCCTTTTAGAGATCCATTTCAAGCACCATAATGAGTCCATATCTTTAGCATTCTTTACTACATCGAAATCAATCGCTATAGCAAACTTAGGCCATCGTCTTTTGGATTTAGAGCGCCTTCAACACGACAACCCCCTTTATTCCATAATGCTAATAATGCACAGGATTTGTGCAAATTCAATCGCAATTTTGAAAGTTATTTCGTCCTGTTGGAGATCGACTTTAAGCACCATATTGAGCCACTATCTTTAGCATCCATTACTACATCGATATCAATCGCAATTGTAAGCTTAGGCCATCGCCTTATGTATTTAGAGCCCCTCAAGCTTGACAAGCCCCGATGTTCCATAATGCTAATAATGCACAGTATATGTGCAAATCAACCGCACATTTGAAATTTATTTCGTCATGTTATAGAACGAATTCAAGCACCATATTCAGCCACTATCTTTAGCATTCATTACTACATTGATATCAATCGCTATTGCAAATTTAGGCCCTCGTCTTCTGTACTTAGAGCGAATCCAATATGTCAACCGACGACGTTAGTTTTCTTGTCAGAATTGTCGAGGAGAAAATCAGAAATCAAACACCAAAAGCGGTGGCGACCACCTGCCTTTATACGAACCAATTAGTCAATCTAATATATGTATCGCCATGACACATAATGATGTCTATGGCATCAGCCGTTGTTGTAGAAAATACATTAATAATAATAATAATTACAGAATGGTGACCCATATGAAGAGGGCAGTCTCATTGGCGGGGGGCTTCAATCGCGCTTCATTCGAAGACCGATGGCACAAACAGGAACAGTTTATGACTTGCAGGGATAATCAATACTATCTTTCTCAATTTCGATCTACAGGGTTCAAAATAATAGCTTCTTCGTTGTCTAAGCGAAAAAGAAGAAGAAGAAGAAGAAGAAGAAGAAGAAGAAGAAGAAGAAGAAGAAGAAGAAGAAGAAGACATTAGCTCTAGAGAGAGACTCTATGGCTCATCGGATACTTTCTTACTCGAAAATGCCGCTGCACCCCCCCCCCTCCCCTTCCATATTTCGGCAACCAGGTCTGGCTACGCCACTGGTGACCAAGAAGCTGTAAAAAGCGAGTTATTGAACCTGTGCTAATTCAGTTAGCGTTCTGTTGAATTAGAGGACAGTCCTTTGTTTATGAGACTGACCTTGTTGTCTGAAGAGTCGCTTATCAAAAGAAACAAGCCGTCATCGGCAGAGACCCTCTTGAAGTCGCAGATTAGGCCGACGGTCACCTTATGACGGGCTTTAGATCTATCGCAGAAATAGGCGGAAAATCAAAAGCATATTTCAAGCAGGTCAAAATACTATCTAAATAGAAGACGGACTCAAACGTTATGTCTCCAACGTGTAGTAGTAGTAGTAGTAGTAGTAGTAGTAGTAGTAGTAGTAGTAATAGTAGTAATAGTAGTAGTAGTAGTAGTAGTAGTAGTAGTAGTAGTAGTAGTAGTAGTAAGCATATGTAAAATGCGTATTGTGGTATATAAATTACCTAATTCCCTTGAAGACAATAGCTGGTGTCTTCTTTGAAGTGTTCGTTGCCGTGTGGTTGTGTTCCACCGCATTGTCAGGCACATCTCCTGTTGATCCACTTTCGTTGTCTGACTGTTCCACCGCAGACTCTCCTGTTGATCCACTTTCACTCTGACTGAACTCCCACTTGAACCCCTTTGCTTCCTGTCGACCTTCAGGTGAGCGTTACCTGTGCCAGGTGAAGGCGAAGGAGTACCTGACAACCTGCCATCATCTGTGGAATCCACCTTTGGCGTCGTCACGGTTGTCTGAGCGCCACCTAGCGAATGCGAAGTTCTGTTGGCGTTTTCAGAATAATTAGACCTTGTCCTGTGAGACTCTGATTTGGAGAATTCTGGAAGAAACGTGGAACTGGAGTTGGATGGTAATCTTGCCGAAGGACTCCGGTAAAAGGTGAAACGAGCATTCCTGTGAAGACCGAGGCTGAAATGACCTCCGTTTCGACACCATTGGCAAATCTACAACACGCAAAAAATCCTTTACGTTGGTTAAAAGTGTCAATTCAACAATAAACTGTAGAACTTCGTTAGGGATCGTCCATAAATGACGTCACGCACTTAGGGGAGGGGTGGTTCAAAGATGGGGTGAGGGGTGGAAGGAGTGAGAGATGATTATGATGATGATGACGACGACGACGACGATGATGATGACGACGATGATGTTGATGAAATATTTTCTACCGTACATTGCGGTACGTTGTAACCGAGTATACGTTATAACGAAGTTCTACTGTAGGCCTATATCAGTATTTTTCTCATAGGCATTTGACTGTAAAATTCTCGCTGAAATAGAATTCAACCCTTAAAAAGAATCGCAGTCGATCTTACTTACTGCTACGTAGTGACACTGGTCCCCTTGTCCTTCGTGTGGATCGAGCGGAAGATTGAACGACCGACAGGGATTGTAGGAGTAATTCCAAAGTCCTGAATCCGCTTCCACCGTAAATCTAAGAAATCAAACAAGAACGCCAATCATATCACGTGACCAAAGGTCAACAGGTCGGGTGGGGGTCAAACTGACGAAATGATTTCAAACAATTGTACCTCTATGGCCGAAACGTTCCAACGTCTCAACCATGCTGACTATTTGGATAAAATGACCCTTCCTGGGAAGGACCCCAAACTTTTGGTTATGAATATTTTAAATTTAGACTAAACAAGGAGTGGCTGCGGAACAACTCACGAAAGCGCCATATAAATTGACGAGATATTTACTTACTTACCAATCTGTACGCGATTGAATCACGCCATAGTGGTATAGTCAGTTATTGCCTGACTTACTCCAATTATAATGAGCTGTTGTTGGTGCTAATTTTACTCAAATTCGCAGTCGTTGATGTGATTATAACGATGACTAAGGCAAGTGAGATGAAGACATATTTTTATAAGAGGCGCTAGATAAATTTAGACGTTTTCTTGCACGACATTAGGATGATCACTGACGAAGCTCGATTAAATTTTTACGAGAAAATTTTGGGGCGGTCACAAACATTTCGAGCAAAATTCCTGACCTGGGGTGTCCGTCCACCCGCATCAGTGGCCCCAGATTGTAGACGAAACCGTCGACAACGGCCCTACAAGGACTCGACTGTCGGATTTCAGCCTCCGCTGCCATGGAAACCAGCGCCACCAGCATCACCAAGCTCAGTTCCACCGACGACCACCGCCTCGATGCACTTCCGGGTCTGAGAAGCGGAGGATCGCGTGACTTCCGGTCGATTATCGACTGACTTCCGGTACAATCGCGGTTCACTTCCGTCCGGATCGTTAGCAACAGGTTAAGGCTCCGTCCATGATGAATGACTGCTACTTCCCTAAATGGTTTCTTCTCCATGTTTCCACTCTCAGAAGTCGTCTCTCTAAGTCCCTGCACGAGAAGACATATTTAGCAATGATTGACTCCGCTTCCTGCTAAGTAGGAATCTCGAATTTTCCACGTCGATCGACCTTGACTCATTCCCTCGTCCTCTGACTCCCCTCGCGTTTCTGGAAATATTTTCCAGTGGTCCACATCATTCCCCCTTAGGTCTCCAGCATCGCCATCCAGCGGCTGGCCTTGATAACCGGTAGGATATCCTACAGTAGATATAGAAGTAAACAACCTTGTAGACGTATCCTCGATAATAAACACCCAACGATAAATACATCTCATTATATATACATACAGACGCACACACACACACACACATACACACACACACACACACACACACACACATACATATATATATATATATATATATATATATATATATATATATATATATATATATACATATATACACATATATATACATGTGATTATATATATTTAGTTATTTTTATATTTTTATCGGTAATACCATACAATGGTCTACTTTTAGATGATGTATGTGTATACTGCAAAGCATTCTCCAACCCGCGGCTTCGAGAGTATAGGCCCTACGCTGTATATATGCAAACACGGGTGACTAGGTTAACAGGCTTTCTGATGATAGTGTAAATATTTATCCTATACTGTACTTTGGAATGTAGCGACTCAGAAGATTTTGCAAAAGCTTCAACGTCAGACTAACTCCATGCTGTAGTATCGGAGACTTAGACCTATATGAGCTTAGTCGTAATCAGAAGAATCACTTAGACATGTTTTTTAATTTTTCAAATTAGGTTTTTCTCGTTGAACCACCCCGCCCCATGTCAGTCAGCGAAAGCGTCGCGTGTCAGATGGTGATATGCAGAGGAGTTCTGCCCTCTGTCGGGGACGAGGTCAAGGAAGAGGTCAGGGACTGATACAGGGCTCGATGATAAGACGCATAAATCAGCCACGGAAGCCAGGTTCGAAATCTAGGACTGTTTTGTACACAACACCAAGAAACTTCCCGTGATTTGTGTTCTTCGTTTTTGGGGTGCCGGACTCCATGCCACTCTGGGGGCGCCTCAAGTCCGTATGGGGGTCCCACACCTGAACATTTTAATAGTCTATACTTCTAACTATACAATTTATAGAGTACAGATTCAACAGGAGTGAAAATCGCTGAATCTATTCAAACGGATATAGAGAAAAATTGTCAATCAAATGGACAGAAATGTCGGATGGAATTTTTATGATAATTTCTCTCTCTCTCTCTCTGTTAAACTAAAACTGGGACATGGAGCAGCGATTATGAGTCATTCGGAGAATTATTTCAGAAGACTTTTGCCACTCGGCTGTTAATTTCTCGACAGGCGATTCACGTGCAGGTCTATAGCGGTCATCTACTTTTTCATGCAGGGTTTCGATTTTTCGGGCTTGGGCAGTTTAACCTCCTACTCGCTGGAAGTAAATCGATTTTGCGGTGCATGGGAATATTCCGACGCCTCGACGGTTTATTGAAATGGAGGATATCGAAAGACATTAAAGACCCGCTGGTGCTTAACAAAAACGTCAAAAGGCCTACGCAGCTTCTATAGCGCCAGTGCTGGGAAATGCGCGCTACAAGACTTGCAGTCTTCGAAGTATACTTGATTGCAGGTGCATGGCATGGGAGGCATCAACCTACGCGAATACAGTCATACACCTATAATGTAATTACTCTCAACATTTAATAGCTCAGTTTTCCTAGAATACTTTCCAATCAATTTATTGCTTTAACTGTTACTTCTGCTTCGTCTAAACTGCTCTATATAAACTCACAACCTAACACCGACAATCTATAATATTTGCAACGATCGATATATATATATATATAGGCCTATATATATATATATATATATATATATATATATATATATATATATATATATATATATATATATATTAGTATATTACATACTCCTTTGAACTGTTTCTTAGTTACACGCAGTAGTTGAAGCGACCCATGCGATGAACGTCATTTGGTAAAAACCGCCTTCTACAGTAACTATATAGTGCATAGACCGATAGATAAATGTCTCATTAGAACAGCGATGAACTAACTACTGACCAGTGTAACACTATAGCAAGAGCCCTGCACAAGACTTTGAACTTTTCGACTAGTTTAAAAGGCCATCGAAGTATTGGTTCGCGTGTCATGCGATCCACAGCCTGGACTCACTAGAAAGCTATAGGCGAGAATTATTGTACTATACAGATAGGATATAATGTATTTGATTTTGAAAGAGAATTATTGAGGTTTTAAAGTTCAAGATGAAGCTAGAGTGCTAGACCACTGTAACAGCTATTCTAGGCTAATTAGACCTAGTTCATATGAGTTAGACATTCGAGAGGGGAGGGGTGTGATGGAGGAAAAGTTCACTATCGTTGATTTAAAACCCTATAGGGAAGAGGAGATGAGGAAGGCTACTTTACTCCATCGCTCAGGAGCGCGAAAGTGCCCCCGCCTGTGCGTGCGCCAAATGACAGAGCGTATTTTCTGGCCCCGTTGACGAGTGACGACTCTCTAAGGGTCTATGTTCGGGGTCAATTTGGGTCCCGAAGCAGAGAAATTTTGAAATGGTCTCCATATTTGCAGGTCATTTTTCAGTCAGCTCAGCACAGGCGCTTTAGAAGTCCAGAATATGTCCCAAAATCAATTAATTAGGTGCTTGTTGTTAGCGTAACTCATCTCCATACAGCGACCAATAGTTGTTACTTAAACAACGCTTCTGAAATGTACTTTTGATTCTGCTGCGGGCGAAGTCTAAGCCCTGGAAAAGAGAAATTCTCTATGCAGTCCAGCTAACAGTATAATGAGCCAGATATCTTAATACGCGGCTCTTCCCTCGATCGCCCTACTAGGCATTCCGTTAGATATTCGCCAGGTCTTTCATTTAGTTGATGTCTCTCGTTCTCGTACAGTCAATGGCGTTAGCGTGTAGTATGAAATGGCTGGGCGTGCTCTATTTCGAACCCTGTAGATCGAAATTGTTAATGATACTATTGATTATTCTTGCAAATCTTAGAGCAATGAAGAGGGAACAAGAGGAAAATGTGGATTTTGTCGGAGAATTTCTTCAAATCGATTAGATTTTTACATATCTAGGGCCTAAATATACCTTCTATTCAACAAGCCTTCAATAGGCTTTTCTCACAGAGCGAATTAATTATAAAACTTGTTATTATGTCTATAAAACCTGCTGCAGGCCTATAATGAACCAGATATCTTAAGCAGCGCTTCTGAAATACTTTTGATTGAGTGTTTGTTGGAGGCGCTGTAGCCTATATAGGATTACTGTATCTCACAGACCCGGCGCGTGACTTTCGGGGGTCCCATGCAATTTTTACGAGCGCAACGTTTTTGAAATGTCTTGACGAGCAAAAGAAAAGGTCATCCGCATATTATATTTTTGCCTCTTCAAATGTCCCCTGACGAGCAGAAAACAAAACAAATACTACTTAAGAATAAGAAAAATGAAAACTCTTAAATATCCGATGCCGGCGGGGGCCCTGCGGCCGCAGGCTTTACAGGCCCCACGCGCCGGCTCTGGTATATCTCAGTCTGGTTCAGTTCCACGCACGTTGGCCAAAAACGGTTGACTACTTCTGTTTGAGACACTGGAACTTAGATTCCAAGTGAGAATAGAATAATCGAAAAAATTGATCAATACATACTGCTAGTAAGCGCTGCTTCGTCCGTTTTTCAAAACTATTGGTAATCGGGATTATCACTAAACGTCGCTGTGTTTTAGCACTGCCATCTGTCGAGTCTTATTTTCAACTTGGTTGACCGCAGTTGACATCGACGCAAAGCTGAGGGTTTGGGCTTTTAAGCACTTTGCGTTGTCGTTCTGTATAGGCCAGTTATTAGGCCTAGTCATCTAACGATGGTTTCGGTGATTTCATGCCACCTGATGCAATTTGACTCTGTTGCTGTATCTCGATCCGTGCTTATAGAATAGACGAAAACAACAGATTTTTGTCATTGACACGTCATTGGAGGACCCTTTCTCTTTAACTATCTCAGCGCCTGTCGAATTACAACTAACGCACAAATTTTCGGAATATTGTCCAGCAACAGGTATTTCTTAGCCGATATGTGAAATGCCCATTTCTTCTTCTTCTTCTTCTTCTTCTTCTTCTTCTTCTTCTTCTTCTTCTTCTTCTTCTTCTTCTTCTTCTTCTTCTTCTTCTTCTTTCTTCTTCTTCTTCTTCTTCTTCTTCTTCTTCTTCTTCTTTATTTCCTTCCGTCGTTCCATATTGGGTTGGACTATGGGTTTGAATGTCCACGTCTGGTGTAGATTTATTGAGGCATTACTGTACTGTGCACACAATCTGTTTATCCGCTAAATCTTGCGATGAATTGGACATTTTTGAAGGACAGACGAGAAGAAACAGATGCTGGATTTTGAGAGCTTAAAAATTTGTTGACATTGGCATTGTCTAGCAAGACAGCTGGCCGCAGTGGATTGGATGGCATAATGGCTATAGGCTATCACTGCAGATACTAGATATTTCCGCCGTTTGGACCTGACAATAGCCAACCAGTTGCGTAGAAATTTCTCCGATTGAACTCAATATCTTTGCTATTTATGCTTCTGGTTGGTTAGGGGGTTGGGGGGGGGGTGGTGGTGTGGAGAGAACGCTTCCTGCGGGGTTGAAGTAACTAGGCCAAGGTTCTCAATTAAGCCAGATTTACGGTTTGAAGACAATGTATGGTTTGATTCTAACGGTACACTGAAAAGTAGGAGGCGAATAGTTATGAGTGAATTTCTGACAGTTTCGAAGTACAGTAGAAACTCGTTAAAACGTACTTATCGCGTCTGTAAAATCTAGTGCGTGCTATCCGAGGTACGTCATATTCAATAATATAGAAAAAACGGTAACTCATCACTATAGTGATCGAACACTGCGGTACGTTATCATCGAGTATACGCTATAACCGAGTCCGTAATAACGAGGTTCTACTGTATTTTGAGAAGAGATTGTCTACTGGAGCTGACGTTATTTTAAAAGCTACAGTAGTACTTCGTTATGGCGACAAAATTGGGGGTGGGGCAAAAATTTATATCGTTATTACTAAGTGTCGTTAAAAGCTAATCGCTGATATAACTGATGTCATTTTAGCGAGGTTTGACCGTACCTCAAAACTCAATCTCGTAAATGGTTACTTTTGAAACCGAAAGCGAAAGTGCAACATCTTGGATCGAAAGAGTTAATTCATGTTTTTTCATATTTGCTTTTGAGACCGGCGCGCCCTTACAAAACCTGGACAAGACACGTGACCTTCCTCTACTCCCCCTCCTATCAAGACAGGCTTCAGTAACGTTACGTAATCTCAGTCTACCCGTTGACAAATTCCTTTTCAAAATCCGCATAGAGTAAGGACATCGCTAGACTGGCAGTCCGTAATAAACTGATAGCATAGAAATTGTACTGTTTTTTCCCGAAGAGTCTGCCAAAATCTCCGTGTACTTTACCTTTACTTTCAATGCCTTACAGTATGACGTCCCTTATGTGACGTTTAATGTCCGCTCTCTACTTCGTTTCTGTCACGGGCATGACCTTTGTCTTGACCTTTGAACTGGCTGCCCTGTGAGATGCCCTTTGAACCTCAACCGTTTTCAAGTTGTCTGTTTTCAAAGACGATCGCTTTAAAAATTCCAACTGTCCTTAATTAAAGAGGATCAATAAACTTGTCACTAGGGCCTCGAAACAATAAATCAACGTCTTCAATTTGTTCTAATTAGTAAGTAAGTAAACAAGTAAAATCTCGAGTATTTATACGATGTTTTCTTGAGTTGTAGCTAATTATTCTTAGGCGTCTAGTCGAAATTTTCAATCGCCATAGTCAAAAGGTGGGTGAGGGGTACAGACAGTCAGGGTCATTTTATGCAAACGATCATCATCATCATCATCATCATCATCATCTCCTTCTCCTTCTTTCTTCTTCTTCTCCTCCTCCTTCTTTTTCCTCTTCCTTCTCCTCTTTATCATCATCATCATCATCATCATCATCATCATCATCATCATCATCATCATCATCATCATCATCATCATCATCATCATCATCATCATCATCATCATCATCATCATCATCATCATCATCATCATCATCATCATCATCATCTTCTTCTTCTTCTTCTTCTTCTTCTTCTTCTTCTTTCCTTCTTCTTCTTCTTCTTCTTCTTCTTCTTCTTCTTCTTCTTCTTCTTCTTCTTCTTCTTCTTCTTCTTCTTCTTCTTCTTCTTCTTCTTCTTCTTCTTCTTCTTCTTCTTCTTCTTCTTCTTCTTCTTCTTCTTCTTCTTCTTCTTCTTCTTCTTCTTCTTATATTAGTGTATATTGCACAGTTCGTGTCTCAAGTGGTTGACGTGTCCAAAGATCGCGATATTTCGAAATCGTAAATTGAAGGTTTCAAAGGAGGTGTCACTCAGTGTTTCTACTTAAACACCAGAGCCGCAGAATGGCTTGACTATTGGCGTTGGCGATCGATAACAATGACGCCTTGAAACCAAAGGCCATCATCCATCTCAGCTATAAAGACTCGGTGTTAGGCTCAACTGGCCTCCCATACTGCTCGAAGGACTCGACGGAATATCGCTACCGACAGAGTCCTTAACATGGGCAAGTACAGTAACTCGTGCTTTCATGGACGTGGGTTGGATCGGGTTGTGTAAGAAATTTCCATGTTTACGGTGGGTTCGGTTTCATATGAAAATAAGTCAGGGTTGAAGAAATTGTACAGTAATGTGTGTTACGGCCGGTTGGGTTGGGTTGAGGTAAGTAACCGTACTGCTTTCGTGGGTTAGGTTGGGTCTGAATAATGATGGATCGGATTTTTAAAAATTAACCCATGTTCATGTCTTAATTCACAATCTTTTAAAAGTAATTTTGATGATTTTTAAGCGGGGTCTTTGTTTAATTGCAGTAAAGTTTTAAAGTGGATCCAATATTTTTTGCTTGTAGCTTCCAGTTTGGACAAGGGCACGATTGATCGGTTGATCGACGAAAGTTTCAAGGCCAAGGACAACGCATACGCCCCGTACAGCAATTTCCCCGTGGGGGCCGCTCTCCTCTGCGAAGACGGAACCATCGTCACAGGTAAATCTCGACACCTGCTATTTACGAGGATAGCGGATGGGAGTGGTTCTACACAGCATCACTTTCGATTTTCCAGAACAAATACATTCAGAGAAAGAAGAAGGATTACTTTTTCCTGACGCGAGATTCTCTGATGTGATTCGAAAATCCCTCAGCATACCTGAACTACAGGGTGGCGCAAAAAACCAGACTATATTAAATGCAAACCTAAATGTGACTAGTCCGGTTTTTTTGCGCCACCCTGTAGGCTATAGGTGATTCCAATGTTATTTTAAGGATGATTTTAAGATTTAAAAGGTACAGTAGAACTTCGTTATAACGGACTCGGTTATGATGCATACTCGGTTATGACGTGCCGCAATGTACGGTCACTTGTGCTGCGCTACAGTATTGGACGGTATTGGATATAACGTTCCTCGTACTAAATTTTGTCAGGCCCGATAAGTGCGCTATAACGAAGCTCTACTGTATTTTTCTAGGTGCCAGATTAAAGTCGCCTTTCAAAGTGCAACTATTAGCCATTGCTGTCTGGCTGTCATTTGTTATCTATCCGATCAGAATAACCGTTTTCGTTGATTAGTTATCTCTCACCTGTGCAGGTGTCAACGTAGAAATTGCCGCCATTTGTCTGGGTTCCTGTGCGGAGAAGACGGCCATTGGCTGCGCCGTGACTAAAGGTCACCGAAAGTTCAAGGCCGTCTGCGTCTCAAGGTAAATCGCCACAACATTATATAGCGACTATATATTATGTAGTCATAGTTATCTATCATATCTGTATTACATATTAGATATTATTATAGCATATTAATGATTCTATTACGTAGATTCTGTTATTAAATATTAACTTTTAATAGCGTGTGACATAAGGACGTTATATTGGACGACAGATCCAGTGGCGGCTCCAGGATTTGGCAAGTGGGGGGGGGCGGGCGTTGGGGTGGCAACTTCTAAGCATGGGGGCCAACCATTTGTTGATAGGCATGTAGAACTAAGTATATAAGGTCCAAACAGGGGGCCTCTGGGGACCAGGCATTCAATAGTGGGGCACGGCCCCCTGGATCCCCTATTTGGAGCCCCGCCACTGGACATAAGATCCTACATAGTAACATATTGGTGGTCGCCTAGTTTTTGGGTTTGGCGTTCTTTCAGTGACATGGCTGACACGTACATCGCCCCGTGCGGTTCTTGTCGTCAGGTTCTTGCAGAGGTAAGCGACATTAACCCCTTAACTGGGGATCCCGGATATATCTGTCCATTTTACATTGAGTTACAGTTAAATACACGGTTAAGGGGTTAACATTGAAATACACGAAAAATGATACTAATGCGTATTAGCCTTTTATTCTGACTGGCCGTCGTGGGATTTGTACAGGGGTGGGTGGGTAGATGACCGTAATAGAATACGCAGTGGCGTAGCCAAAGGGGGTTGGGGGTTAAACCCCTCCTTAGCCGTCGACAGAAAATTTGTTAACGTGTTTCCATGCATCTTTTATTTTTGGATGCGGTTTTGGGGTTGAACCCCCCCCCCCCTTTGACTGGTACGTTGAGGACATTTTTATAACGATTACCCTTTTTGCGTGTCAAGGTTTTTTTCAAAGTTGGTCGCGACCAAAACCAAAACACCCCTTGCGGAAATCCTGGCCACGCCACTGAGAATATGTGAATTTGCCACGAACTCCTTGACGGACTTTTTTGCCTGTAGACTGCTTTACTCATAAAATGTCGATGTCCCCCCCCCCCAATTTCGAAACCATGGCCACGCCACTTCTAATACGAAATCGTATTTTCCAATGAAATCATTTTTAAGATGTAGAAACTGTTGCAAGAATTCGACTCGAGTGAAGAATTTAATTGAAAGTTAGACGCTGTTGCTACTATTGATTTGTGAATGTTGTATGCATTGTTACATGCATCTTGCGTTGACGCAGTTTGGCTTGGAGTTTCCTGTGTTGATGACAAAACCTGACCGGTCTTACATCGTAAAGACGGTTCGTGAACTCTTACCAGAGTCGTTCACCAAAGATTCCTTCACGAATTTCCAAGATCTGCGCAAGAAACTCTAGTCTGTGCTGATATCCATGGAGAGGGATATACATACTAACGCAAAAAATTATACTATAGGGCCTATATATAGACACCTAGACTTCCGAGTTGGATAGACAAAGCATAGAACAGCTATTAATTATTATATTTCTTCGTTTTGTAGAATGTAGAGTTAGTTGTATTATAGCGGTAATACAGCATACACTGTAGAATTGACTATAGAACTAAGTACCAACCAAAGGGACTTTTAAAGTGAGACCTAAAGCAGCTGTGTTGACCGGTGGCTGACTGTTTGAAGCCTGAACATTTGCTAAAATCAATGATAGAGAGAGAGAGAGAGAGAGAGAGAGAGAGAGAGAGAGAGACAGACAGACAGACAGACAGACAGACAGACAGGGAGGGAAGGAGGGAGTGAGTGAGGTAGGGAAGGAGCCGCAATGTCCTATGAAACGAGTTATGTAGCCCCGACTTAAAGAAGCGGTAACTTACAACCGGGCCCTCCATTAGTTTCGCTTCAAATTGCCTAGGATGACGTCATCAGTAATATAACGAATTACGGTGGTCGATCCTGTCTTTAGAATTAGCGGCAAGCATTTTTAGTTCCGACTGATTCGGTAGGTGGCGCATGAGCCTCTGTTACAGAAGCGCTACACAGGTGGCGCCTAAGTGAAAGCGAGAAGCAATAATTATTGTAAAAACTCCTTTGCGCTCACCTGAGATAAGAGGACCAGCTTTACCTATGACGAAGATCGCCCTATTGGCCGCTGCTATCTTCTTAGTTAAGCAACTGTGTCTGTCCATGATTACCTGCAAAAATCTACCTGACGAGATGTGCTAATCAGTTGATAGTATCAAAATACGTGAATCTAAAATATATTATTTTTTCCGTCAGTAAAATTTTTCAGACCAGACAGAGTTACATGCAGTTTAATGAATACCGGTATTCGTAACAGACAAATACACCATAGCGGCAGGGTATAGGATGTACAATTGTACCTCTCTTTCAAATCAGGTACTATTGATCCATATATGCACGCCACAAATTCTACTCAAAAATCTCACGATTATATACAGTAGAACTTCGTTATAACTGACTCGGCTATAACACGAACACGATTATAGCGAACCGCAATGTACCGTCCCGTGTGATGCGCTACCGTATTGGATGGTATCGGATATGACGTCAGATATGAGTTATAGGCCTATAACGTATTAAATGTTACAGACCCGCTGAGTTCGCTATAACTACTGTAAGTTCTACTGTAGGCGTACACGTACATTAATCTAGTGACGGATATATAAGGCAAAGCATATGTAGATCAGTGTACAAGAAAGGCTCAAAGTTGCTGAAATTCCTAGATACGCCCACGATATTGTGTCTGGCTAGACGTATAAGATGAATGATAATTATAATTAACAGCTGCAGCTTTGGTGTCAGTAAGTCGCTTAACCCTTTGGTGGCAGCGATTAGGTGATGAAAGGGTAATGAAACCGGAATACCGGTTTTACGCGACCATAGGGTTAAACGTCCGGATTCATGGCAAGTATTCTGTTCTTGATCTCGTCGTGTTCTTTCGACTCTCAGCTGGCGACGAATGTTCCATTGACTGTCGTTCTTCGTACTTTGGCTACGCAATTAACACACGGATGCTCATAACGAGAAATTACTTTGAAGAAGATTGGAATGATGATATTTCTAAACGATGTCATGACAACTGAATCAAGCGATGATCAAAACCAAAATCGCTTTTATTAGTATCAGAGATCGCAACTCAAAGACACATTCTAAAAGTACATTCCCAATGAGAAAGGACTAATCTCAAAAGAGCGCATATCATGATGCGCACAGCAGTGGCGGCTCCACAGAGGGGCTCCGGGGGCCCGTGCCCCCTATTGAGTGCCTCCCCCCCCAGTGGACCCTATACTTAATGCTTGTTTCGCAACTCAACCTAACAGAAGTTGACGCTTATGGAATGGGGGGAAGTCTGTTTCCTTGCATCAATTAAGTTACATCGATTCTTCCAATACAATTGTGTTCGATTTTCTCTACGGTATTTACCGGGGAGATATCTTTCCGAGTCGATGTTTCTGGATGATTTTCCGGATCGCTCGTGTCCTCCTTTGGCCGCACATGGATTCCAACAAACGCCAAGTACATGAACATGCCGCACACGGCTCCGATGTACGGAGCCACCAATGGAATCCAGAAGAAGTAGTCGTAGACACTGTGGACACACATTCCACCTCTCATGTTAGAACAAAACTAATATTCGATCAAGAAATAAACAGGGATGTTAAAAAGGACTGACCCTCAAAGACGAGGACAAGGACAAGGACTGACCTCCAAGGAAGGAAGAGGACAAGGACTGTTATGCCTATAAGGACGAAGACAAAGGTTCTCATCTCAGAAAATAGTTAGACATATAAAATGACGGTGACGGTGAGTCGCTTTTTTGATAAGAAGGCAGTTTTTCAGAGGAAAATTTTCTTGGGTGGGGGATGATGACCGCCAGAAGTTCTTTCCACAAAAATATTTGACAAGGGGCCAGCACAGGTCAGCCCCGGCATTAGCCCGACCCCTCTTGTGATCAAAAAAGAGTTTCAAAGAAGAAGAAGGAGGAGGAGGAGAAGAAGAAGAAGAAGAAGAAGAAGATGATGATGATGATGATGATGACCGTTAATACTTTTGAGTATTGATCACGTGACTCTCACGTGAACACTTCGGTTCCCCAACCGGCGACGGCCGTAAAGAGTCGGGGGCTGAAGTCTCTGGCCGGGTTCATGCCCGCCCCGCTGTTCATCGAATACGTCATCCCGATTAGGGCCACTATGGCCCCCACGCAGAACGGAATCATCCCGAATTCCGGCCACATGTTGTACATGTCCGTAACTCCAAGAGCACACAGGAGAAGAAGCGTAGTAACAAATACCTTAACATAATCACAACCACATTAGACTACTACTACTACTACTACTACTACTACTACTACTACTACTACTACTACTACTACTACTACTACTACTACTACTACAAAACCTGTCTACCTTAGGTCACTATTAACCCCTCAGCCTCCTCGACCCACACGTTCGTCATCTCATCTCACTCTGTCACGCCCGCTAAATCAATCATCCCTGAAAATTTGCAACCGTGCCTTCTCATATGCTGCACCTGAACTCTGGAACTCGATCCCAGCTTCCCTTCGCACACTTGGACACTTTAAAACAATAAAATCTGATTCCTCATTTCCTATAATTCCCGCACTATCTCCTCAAGTCTTCAGGTCTAAGCTTAAATCCTTCCTGTTTCTTAAATCATTTCCGCCATAGCTGTAACAACCTAGCCTCACTGCCCTTCGGATATTGACTATTGCCTGGCTGATCCCACACCTTTCCTATAGCTATTTTAAGAGAGGCTGAGCGCCTAAGAATAAGCAGCTACTGTTGTGCTGCTTTCCAAGGCGCTATAGAAATCCACGAGATTTTACTTTACTTTACTTTACTTTACTACTACTACTACTACTACTACTACTACTACTACTACTACTACTACTACTACTACTAATAATAATAATAATAATAATAATAATAATAATAATAATGATAATTGAAATAATAATTGTTGTAATAATGATAACCTCAGAATTCAAGAGCCAGATACAGTTTTGAGGAATATTGATATAATATATTATGATTATTTTGATTAGATAAGACTCGATTAGTTGAAGATGAATACGTTGCGTTGTATCATTAATGCGCAATAATTATAGATTTCTATGCACGAGACGTTGCAGCATTAGAAATCGCGTCTCATAGAAGCGTCAGGGGAAGAACCTGTTGGTCCCTACCTGATCTCCGAATGAGGCCAACGTCCCGAGGTACGGTTGGGGGTACGTCGCCCAAATTCCCGCGGTACCGTTTTCCCCTAATACTACTCTAGTACCTCCGTCAAAGTTGTTCAAGGCATCTGGAAAAAAGCAAAGCAGAAAGAGACCGTGTTTACAGCGACGAAGCGTAGCACTGACCTTTCCCTGATGAGCGGTAACTCTTTAAACCAGTACAGTAGTTGTTATTTATGTATGTTCTAACCGTAGTACACGCCGTAGACCGCTGCACTGGCGATGAAGGCACTGATGTACTGGGCCAACGAGTAGATGATCAGTTGCTTCAGGTTTTTCTTCCTCACCACCCACATCGCGAAGGTAACTGCTGGGTTCAGGTGGGCGCCTGAAGAAATTCGATGCAATTCGATGAACTACAGTCGAACTTCGTTATAGCATAGGCCTACCTAACGGGTCGGTCGACTTTAGTACTTTATATCCGAGGCACGTTGTTATAAATCCAATATCATCCACAGCGGTAGCGCATTACACGGAACCGTACATTTCGACACTTTAAAACGAGTATACGTTATAACCGATTCCGTTATAACGAAGTTTTACTGTATACTTATAATTATACTTATACCTATTATTATTATTATTATTATTATTATTATTATTATTATTATTATTATTATTATTATTATTATTATTATTATTATTATTATTATTATTATTATTATTATTATTATTATTATTATTAAGTAGGATGACTTATGACAAATTGGAAGCATTTAAGTTGATCCCATTGGTGAATGATTGTTTCAAATGTCCTCGTTCTCTTGAACTCTATTTTCCAATGTAGTTGACTGACTTACCACTGACTCGGAACGACACCCATGTTGCCATGGCACAGGCCAGTCCCCACCCTAGATTTGTCGACAGATAGCCTCCGTATTTGTGCCGACCCAACACCACTTGAGCGTTACTCCCACACCCGAGACTCTGCGCAACATTATATCAAGACATTATTAAAAATGGGGACACAATAATATGTGGCTTTAATTCGTTTCAATCTCCTCAGAATTTCTGTATATCTATAGCTTGCTGTATTTCCATAGGTTCACCATTTTGTGGCATTTCGAACGCCCTAGAATAAAATTGAGATGGAATATATGGACAATCCTGGAATTATTTGACTCATTAACTTGACAGTGGTAATAATCTTATTAAAAATAGCAGTAGTAGTAGTAGTTGTTGTTCTATTAATAGTGGTGGTGGTGGGGTGGGCCTACCTGGTTTATTGATTAATTTTTTTACATTGGCAAATGACTTACGATAAATATAGCACTGCCGTTACTGATAAGACATTAAGATAACACTTAAGGTTGGTCATTGTACTATAGGGCCATCAGTTCTGACCGAAGCGAACTCTTAGATAAGTCATTCGTCTGATAAGCCTGAAGCAATACTTGCGTTGTAGATATGACTGTCCGAAAAAGCATCTCTCCTGTCTATTAATACTGTGTCTAAAAACGAGAACATCGGACCAGATCTCCCTATTTGCACATCGCTCAATCCGCGCAGAAAACAGAATGGTGCTTCTAGTTTATGAACTGTGTACTAGGATTTTTTGAAACGACTTAAAACTTATCTCTTTGTCAGTATACAGTAATTTGCTGTGGGAGCGCTTCTGAGTGATTCTTCAAAAGAGGCGCTATAGAAATATTTTGTTACATTACTCTACATTACATTAGGATTGACCGATTATTATTATTATTATTATTATTATTATTATTATTATTATTATTATTATTATTGTTGTTGTTGTTGTTGTTGTCTTTTGCGGTTGAAATCTCTCAAATACCAAGTCCTGGTTGAAAATGTTAGCTAGTCGCTTAAGCACATTGAGAACTGCGAAGTACATCCAATGGATTTTACTCAGTGGAATAGCAATGGATTGTGCAGTACATCGCCCCCACCCCCACCGGCGGTCAGAGGGACCAGGACAGCAAGTAGTTTTTGCTTTAAAAATATTCTGCATATAATTTTTAAAAAATTGACAAAGTCTAAAGCTAGAACTACATTTGATGAACCGCGCACATACTCAAATGACTCAATAATATTAGTCGTATATTTGGGGAAACAAACCCGCGAAATATGTAAGTATATATCGCAAAAGCTCCCAGTGTTTTCTGCTTTAAATCTAACGGGGTTTTCAGAAGCCCGCCAAATTTTCTGAGTTTAGTGCAGTGATAAATTTTCCTTAAGACCGGCCCTGTCCTGATGTCTTTATGTATGATTCGAAATCGCTTGAAAGACAGAATATCGTGAAACTTTACTCGCCATTAGAACGAAGACAGCGAGAAATTCGGCCATGAATTCCCTGATGTAGATATTCTTGACCCGCAAATAGCTCCTTGTCTTCTTTCTTAGCGTCGTCATAATTATTATTATTATTATTATTATTTCAATGGATCGACTTAATTAAATACCAGAAGAAAATCATTAGAACGGCGAATATTAATCATCTGAGCTCAGCAAATCCCCGATCTCTTGAATCTACTTCCAAACGGCGATTAAATCTGTATCAGTCAGGTAGCGCGAATTAGAAAATTGCCAAGCCAACAATATAGCCATTCATACATGCACAGGCTATCTATCTATCTATCTATCTATCTATCTATCTATCTATCTATCTATCTCTATCTATCTATCTATCTACCAATGGTCAATGATACTTAGCTGTATCTTTGTAGATTTCTTTCTAAGTCACCGGTTTTTATGGGTTATTATCAAAAACAACCAATGATTTGGTTCAAGCTTTGAGAGATCCCGTGTCATGCGTGTGTTTGGCAGAGCCGTAGCTAGGTTGGGGCAGGGCGCAACCGGCCCCGGGCACCGAGATGGAGGGGGCGCTACAATTCGGTTTAGGAGGATTACGGTAGCAAAAGCAAAAAGGTCAACACATATAATACCTATTAATTCGCGCCGTTTCCCTCGATCGCCCTACTAGCTATTCCACAAGATATGCGGGGCGGGAAGATAGCAGAGTGGTAACAACGTTAGACAGTGGAGCAGGAGGCCCTAAGGTCGACTCAGCCTTACTCGCTAGAGGGCTGTCATAACATCAAATTGAGGAGCAGAGTTCACTGTGAAGTAAAGCGCAGGAAAAGATGTTTAGCTGGCAACCTACTCCAGTGGCGGCTCTAGGATTTGGCAAGTGGGGGGCCGTTTGGGTGGCAACTTCTAATCATGGGGGCCAACCATTTGTTGTTTAATGTATGTAGCATTAAGTATAGGGTCCCAACTGGGGTCCCAACTGGGAAGGGGCAGGCACTCAATAGAGGGGGCACGGGCCCTCATGGCCCCCCGTGGAGCCGCCACTGACCTACTCTACGTTAATGGCGTATGCCACCTGCGTCGCTGTATGCCTAAGAGACGGAGAACAGCACCGGCTCCAAAGATCAAATTCGGGCAATTTTATAATATTTTTTGGCGTATAAAGCCTGTGATGCAAGAAACAAGCCATCTTAAGACCCCTCCTATCTCTCGATCGACTTTGTAGACATTTGACAGAAAATGAAAGACTTAATAATGTCGATTCAAACGGCTCACTATTTTTCGTGGCATTTCGAACACTCTAGAATAAAATTGGGATAGAATATACTGATTATTCTAGTACGGGTTGATGCACTGAAGATGGGGAGACAAGGAAATGTGGATATAATTAGTTTCATCACTCTTCTGAATTTTGCATATCTTTTGGAATAGTACTGTAGGAATAGTCCTTCTGCAGGACAATGTCAAACATGATATCATTTTTAACCAAAATGTACGGTGTGCAACAGGGGAGGGGTGTTGAAAATATGATTTTTGCGTACGTACTATATGGACGGCCCCTAATGTCGTTTCAAACGTCTCATCATTTTTCGTGGCATTTCGAACGCTCTATATTAAAATTGGGATAGAATATACTGATTATTCTAGTGTTGATGCAACGAAGATGGGGACACAAGAAAATGTGGATATAATTCGTTTCAACACTCTTCTGAATTTTTTCATATCAATGGCCTACTGTAGGGATATATAGTCCTTACACAGTCCATTATCAAACAGAGTATCAGTTAATAGTTGATGTCCCTCGTTCTCGTACAGTCATTGGCGTTAGTGTGTAGTATGAAATGGCTGAGAGTGCTCTATTTCAAACCCTGTAGATCGAAATTGAGAACGATATTTTGATTATTCTTGCAAATGTTAAAGCAATGAAGAAGGAACAAGAGGAAAATGTGCATTTTGCGGGAAAATTTCTTCAAATCGATGCGATTTTTACATCTATATAGCCCTCTATTCAACTGGCCTTCAATTGGCTTCTCTCACACAGCGAATTAAATATGAACCTTGTTTGGTTGTCTATAAAACCTGTTGTATAAATGACGAACCAGATATATTAAACCATAATTAGGCGCATAATCCAGTTGTATATGCCGTGTGACGACCTTTCTCGCAACCGGTCCCGGGCGCCGAGGTAGAGGGACCCCCATAAATTGTGCCTATCTCTATATACGCCCGCTGTTCAATATTTGTTCCATTGGCTTCTGTCGCTCAGATAATTAATTAAATTTTTAAAAGAAACTGTGACAGAAGATATGACTCATCCCTCCATATAGACCTACTTGCCATTTCACGAGATACCCGGCAGATGAACCATGGCCATTTTCGGATTGATCAACATTCCTTGCTGTGTTTGTGACATATTGATTCGCTATCCCAAATGGGTATATATACAAATTAACGACATAAAAAAAAGATAATAAAATGCATGCAACCAATGTCCAGTATATCTGATTATCCTCAATACGTTATCTTTCGGACTAGGAGTTTATAAGCTGTTAACGGCGATGACATCGTTTCCTTTGCGTCGTAAGTATTATTACCATCGATGCCTTAGCGAGTTCTAGCGACTGCCAATTTATTTGAGGTATACTCGGAGTCAGTTCAAAAGTCATCTTCTTCGTTCAAATCGGAAGAAGTACTTCGAAGGATTTCTTACAGGACGTCATGATCGGAATACATTTCGACAACGGTACTTTCTGCAATAAGCAACAACGCAAAATGTTCAATTCATTTCTAGGCCTAAATATCTTAACTTTAGATGTTAGTCCAGTCCGTAGACCATCAGTCCATTTAGTCCATCACTACGAAACAGAAAAGTGTCTGCTAAAAAAGTGAAGTAAAATCTCGTGAATTTATATAGCGCTTTCCTGAGTAGAACCGTAATAGGTAGCTGCTTATTCTTCGGCGGTTTGTCTACTAAATTTGCAAAAGGTCATGACCAAAACGCGGGGGTCGGTCGGGCAGGGTCATTTTATCCCGAAGGTCATCGTAGTTGTCGGGAAGTTGGGTGATTGGGTGATTAAAACCAGTCGGGTGATTAATCCCCCTACCTCCAACCCCACCCCGCCCCCGCCAACCACAAAAATATGCGGGTGCTTGGTCTACGCCTCAATTTCTTATCAAGCGACTCTAAAGTAGAAATACAAGAGACGTTGTAATACTGCGATCCCTCATTACATTACAATTACAAAATTAAAATTACATTAAAGAAACTAGTTTCCCTAGGACTTACTCGAATGCTGGTGAAGATCTTTGGAGTCGATGGAGAGCGGGATGATCGTCTCTTCCTCCTCTTTGTAGGTGTGAATTCCGACGAGAAGCTGGTACAACCAGGCGCCACTGAGGGCTCCAAGAAACGGGGCGACCAGAGGGACCCAAAACCAGTATTCATACGCCCTATACGCAACAACACTCATCATCTTCATCATCGTCGTCGTCATCACCATCACTCACATTCATTTCGTCGTCGTTGTCAAGGGTGCAAATATGGCTTTGTCTCTCGTGTCCTGACACGGTGTTTTTTTTTGGGGGGGGAAGGTCGTGTCCCTATGGGAGTGGACACGGGTGCTCTTTGGCTATGAAATAATATTTTATTGTCAAAATACAAAAAAGCAAAGACAGAGCCGTAGCTAGGGTTTTCGGCGCCCGGGGCAAGATTTCAATTTTGCGCCCCTAAATTTCAGGGTGATGACCTTTTTTTAGTCGTCGCAAAGTTATTTCATCCCTATAAAACACTCCATTTTCGGGGTGATGACCCTTTTTTAGTCATCACAGCTACTTTTTTGTCAATACATCCAAAATGCGCCCCCGGGTCGGCGCCCGGGGCGGTTTGTCCCTCCCCCCCCCCTAGCTACGGCTCTGAGGAAAGAAAGCTCATTGCCACACTTAAGCAATTTTAAGTTAAAAATTCAAAAAAGCAAAAATGGTCATAACCTGAGAAAAAATTAGGACACGACCCTTTTCCCTGACCAGGTTTGCGCCCATCCATGGTCGTTGTCATCAAAATTTCAATTAAAATATACAGATTACTCTTAATTTAAAAATTCAGTTAATGATATCAACGCAATAGATCGCAGTGGTAGTAGCAAGGAGCGTACGTGAATACTTCCGCCCCCCATCCGGCGCATGCTGTGAACGCCCGTGGACCTAAGTCCCTTGCTGGGTTGATGGCGTAGCCGCAGTTGAGCCCGTAAGACATCCCGATGACCGTGAGCAGGCCCCCGGCCGCCAGCGGGGTCATGTTCGACCCAGGGGCGGTGTTGAATCGGTCCGTAATGGCCATCACTCCAATGACCAGTAGCAACGTCCCAAACACCTAAGACATACACAGGAAATTCTTACCCATGTGTGCAGATAATAATAATAATAATAATAATAATAATAATAATAATAATAATAATAATAATACTGTAGTAGTAATACTACAGTAGAACTTCGTTACAACGCACTCGGTTACATATACACTGTAGCTATACTCGGCTATCTATAACGTACCGCACTGTGCGGTCCCGTGTGATGGTGCTACCGTATTTGATGGTATTGCATATAACGACGTATCTCGGATACAACGTTGAATTTTCCAGAATACCTAAGTACGGTATAACGAAGTTCTACTGTAGCGGTATAATTTAAATAGCTGTCAGGCATGACGCATTGCTATTATTATTATTATTATTATTATTATTATTATTATTATTATTATTATTATCGAATAATAATTTGTATCATATTATAGAGTAATTATAGCTATTTTGTTCTATTATGAAAGTTTTACCTGGTCTCCAAACCCGGACAGTGTTGAAAGGTAGGTCTGGGGGTAAGTGGCCCATATTCCGGCAGTGGCCGTTGGGCCAATGACCGAACGATTTCCCCCATCGTAGTTGTTCAAGGCGTCTGAAATTTTTAAAAAAGCTATTTCAATTTTTAGCAACCAATCTACTATACAGTCGACTCCACTTAAGTGGATACCTGATAAGTGGATAAATCGGTTAAGTGGATAAGATTTTGAAGTCCCATTTTGAGCTCCATGTATTTCAATGGGACATAGGTTCGTTTAAGTGGATACGCTGCAATTGGATAATTCGCCTAACTGGATAACATTTTTTTAGTCCCGTGGCCGTTCATTCTGTAAAATGGTGACGGATAAGTGGATAACCAGCCATCAACATGGCCAAACTCACTGCCAACTTGCCAACTGTTGCCGTGATTGGCTGAACCATTGCCCACAGCCTTGAAAGGACGGATTTCGACGCGCCATTTTCAAAGCTTCCTGCGCGTGATTGGCTGAAATGAACAGCTGCATAGAGTATATACATGGTTGGAGTTGCCGGGAGGGGGAGGAGGGTTGGAGGGGGGTTGAACCCCCTCCCAGCTAACTTAATCGCACGTCGGGTTAGCCTCTGTCATTCATTGAATTTCAGTCCTCAGCCCCCCCCTCCAGCTCAAATTTCCTCCAACGCAGAGTACAGAAGAGGCAGATAAGCAGCTGGTTGAGCGCCAATTTAGGTTGTTATTTCCCCGACAGTAGGGGTATGGAGGACTTTGAACAGTACCGTCAATTGACGATGGGCTGCAACCAAATGTGCCGCGTTCAATACGACTGGGGCAACTTCAAAGGCGGTCAGCAGCAATGAAGACCCAGTGGAAGAGGTGTCGAAGTAGAACAACCTCCCACGGACGTTGGCGACCACTCTCTAAAAGGACGTCCTTTGATGATTTATGGAGGCTAATGGCCCTACGGAATCATCGCCAGATTGCCGACTTCGGTCGTAAAACTGTCACTCAGTGATCAACTACAAATTATTTTGATCTAGGACTAAATTTTATACTGTATAAGTAGTACATGAATGTTTTTGTCATTTAAGTTTTAATAATGTTATTACAGCAATCAATCTACTTCCGGGTAAGTGGATTTGGATAATGTCGTGACGGTCCCAGGGCTATCCAGTTAAAGTCGACTTTTTCATCGCTAATAAATTGTAATTGAAAATCTGCCAAAATAGTATATTTGAGCATTTAGATTGAGCATTTATGCGCTAGTCTGACTTATATGCAGTGATTATAGCAAAAATATGTAGAGCTGAAATTTAATGAAGAGCTGGAAGTTAATAATGTGCTGCTTTGGCCTAGAATCCAGCTATTATTATTATTATTATTATTATGATTATGATGATGATGATGATGATGATGATATTATTATTATTATTATTATTATTATTATTATTATTATTATTATTGTTACATTGAACTTGGTTTATAGTGGCGGTGGGTGAGTGGGGGGGAGTGTAGGGGGTGCGTCCTTTGGGGATGGGGTTGAGGAGGGCGTTGGCACTGACCGTAGTAGACCCCGAAGACGCAGGCTGAGGCGACGAATGCTCCGAGCAGCTGACCGAGGACGTAGACGGGGAACATGGCGAACTTGAGCCTTCCGAGGACAACAGTGGCGCAACTGACGGCCGGATTCAGGTGTCCACCTGGCGAATGAAGCAACAACTATCACGACCTGTTCATTCGCTAGAGAGGAACATAAATGTGTGCTTGTTTATAGACGCGTCCGTGTCAAATACGATTGGCGAATAAAAATATAAATCAGGGTTTTTTCTGTTTTGATTTAAATAATTCCGTTCGTCTGCTGCCCATAATCGTTCGTTGCCATGGTAGTGTATTGTTATCCGTCGCTCGCTTCTCTTATTGGTCGGAAACGATTGCGTTGCTATGGTAACGCGACGAGTGAGCGAACTTCTTGACGCTAGAAAGTTCTATAAAAAGAGGATTCTTTGTAAGAGTTTTCAGTTCTGCTATTTCGCGAATGATAGAAGTATATTTGCCCTCGTCTTGGAGGGCTTCGTATTTTGATCGGGCAGTGGTAGCAAACCCTCTCTAAGGGGAGGGAGTCTACATGGGAATCTGGACGATCCCACCCTCACGAGTCCCAGCCCAGCTATGGGCCGAATAGCCTCGAGGCCCACTGGGCCTACGTGGCCGCTCTATTCGGGGAGTGAACTGGCCGAATCGCCTGCCTCATCGGCTGCTCTTTCAAAAGACGCAAACAGTGTCTTAGGGTCTCTGCTGATGAAAAAACACAGCGATTCGAATCGGTTCCTCTCTGATAGAGAGACTTACAACTTAGGCTACTTAGCAACTTACTTGCAACTTACTTAGCCTCCTAAACCACTTTTAAAATCTTGTTAATCAATCTAACTCTCCTGTAATATTTCATTTAGATTCATAATCCGAATTTTTAATGCAATCGACTGGCTCAATAGAATTTAAGGCTTCTTTGCGGCTAAATAGAAATTTTTGGCTAGCCACAATATTTTCGGCTCCGACTGAATATTTTCGGCTTGTCGGCTGATTACGGCGGCTTATCAGTCGAATTGTATTAGCGGAATGTCGGAAGCCGATAATTACTTCTGGAATATCTACCTATCCAGACGATTTAAAATAACGAATATCAACTGAATCTAATTGTAGCCTGTTTGTTTTACTCGATAGGGCATAGCTCATTCGGTAGAATGTCAGCTCAGCCTTAGAAGAGCCTATCGACCAGGGCTCGATCCCGGGCACTCACATGTCAACCAAAGCGTAGCGGACATTAATTATGTCTATGACAGCATGGGCGCCCACATCAATTTTTTCCAGGAGGGGCAAAACACATTTTAACATAATGGACGCGGTTAATATTCTAGCAAGGTTTTCAATTTTCAATGTGAAATATTGGTATTTGCATTTTACATGGGTGGGGGGAGTGCCCCTCTTGCCCTAATGTGCAGGCGCCCATGTGTGACAAGGAATTAGACATCATCCTAAAGTGGTAATCTTGAATTTTCAATCGAAGTGTCTCACCGCTGACACCACCCGAGGCCCAGACTCCCATCGCCAGAGCCCATCCCCATCCGAGGTTCACCGATAGGAAGTCCCCGGCCGAGGATTTGCCGAGTGTCGTCTGCGCGTTGACCCCGACGCCAAACACCTGAAAGTGACGTCAGCATAAAAGTTATAATAGATTCCATCTAATTAATTCCAACTCTCCCCTGCAACTTCTGCTTATTTAGAAGTTAAGAAAAAACATTGGGCTCGGTTAGTACACGGACTGGTGTACTCTGGACTGATATCACGTGGTCTCGTTCGCTTTTTTCCTGTGCCTGCAGCTGATTGGCTGAGTAGACTAAAACGGAAAATTTTGAATTTCTCTCAACAAAGATGAATTAGAGACAATTATGACCATCGTTGACAACTTCGAGTGATACTTCTACAGTCCCGCCTTCTTCATAAAGGTTGGTTTCTAAATCCGTTCGTTAGAGTCTGACAAATTGCCGCCACTTTATGATTTTCTTGACTGGCTTTACCGTCAATCTTTTGATTAAACGCGCATTACCATCGCGTGAGGCGGTTGTTAGTTGAAATTTAATAATAACCAACATCTCTATCATGCCAGGCTCTTGTAAGGCTGTTAGCTCTCCTGTCAACTTCTGTCTAGGTCCAGGGCTTCGATTATCACGCTGTCTAAATTTATACAGGTGTCAAAAACGCCGTGGTTTCGACGTTTCACGCCGCACAGGTAGTCTAAGGCCTCTTTACCAATCTCTTTGTCCGCCCAGTTGTTCGTCTCTGTGACCGTCTTTATCTTGGTTTGTCTTTCTCTGATAACGCTTTAACTTCGCAGTAGTCAGAAACTTTGTCAACTATCGTATCTATCTTTGACCTGTTTTTGCCGAGCTGATGTCCCAGTGCGAAAAAAGGTTGTCGCGTACAGAAGCCTATAGAGATCGAGTGACAGTTGAAATGCGTGCTTGTTTTCTGGTAGTGACGATTAGTGTCATTTGTAACTCTTTTTGTAGTGACAGTAGTGAAGGAAAGTTAGGCCTGCTTGTAGACCGAATTACATCAAAATGCCTACTTATCTAAACTGTGCGTTCGGATAACTTAGGCACTTATAGAAAGTTCACAATCGTTTCAGCAAGAGATAATTAATCAGCTATCCAAAATACTTAACGCGATTGATAATAATAATAATAATAATAATAATAATAATAATAATAATAATAATAATAATAATAATGTAGAGAAATCACAAATAGGCTAATGAAAAGATTAATAATAATAATAATAATAAATAATAATAATAATAATAATAATAATAATAATAATAATAATAATAATAATAATAATAATAATAATAATAATAATAATAATAATAATAATAATAGTGTTTTTAGTGGTTCCGTAGGATCTGCCCTGTGTGAGATAGACCTCTGTATGATAGATAAGCTATTGTCACGCGCTCTGATTTCTTACAAAATATGAAATAGCAATGCGATATCAGCGCTAGCTACTACAATCGTAGGCCTAATAGGACATTACTTATCGAGGACTAGACTAATCCCTATAGTGCATAGGCAGAAACTATACGACAACACACTTTCGTGATGAGAACATACGCGAAATATCGATTTGTGTGCTTAGAAATATTAGCGACTATGTAGTCAAATGTTATAGTCCATGTTTGATAACTTGCATTCCTCCAAACTTTGGCGAAATTTTGATCAAGACATAATCTTACTTTCTTTTTTGTGTCTGTAAACTTTCGCGATGCTGTCTCATTTCTCCTACTTATGAAAATCTATCTGGTTTTGCGATTAGGCAACTACTCGAAATTTTCTATAATTGCCATTACGCAAGCACTTTGTACACTGTACAGTCTTTGTCTTGCTGTCAACTTCTATCGAGGTGTCCGAAAGCTATTGCCATTTAACTGATATGAACCTGGTCTTTTGCGGATGGATTTGAAGTACCATCGATTGATATCCTCAGGTATCAGAACTGGTGCTACAAAAGTGCATAATTTTTATTATTATTTAAGGCATTCGATTATAGACATTCTGAGAGTGGAGTATTTAAGAGTTCCATCCAAACTCTCACCAGCAAATCTGATGACACAGTTTCTTGTCGGTTCATAGAAACAGCTCTGGTGAGTGCTTTTTCGGTGGGAACGCACGGGAACGGCGTAAATTACAGTTTAAAACAACCAGTTACATACATTGTTACATACATTGTATTCAAATATACCGAGTACTGTTAATTTACTAATATCTATGACATGCTTCTTAGGGGTTGTCCATTAATTACGTCAACAAAATATGGGGGTCGAGAAAGTTTGACAGTTGTTGACAGGGGAGGGGAGTTAAGAGAAATTTATGTCAACAATTTCATTATCTACAATTAATCAAAAATGGGAAATTTAATGGATTTCTATTTATTGCAACGGAAAAAGCCTGACAAACAAACAAAATTACATCACCCTTCACATTTTGACACTTGATGAGCAAAAATGTGAAAAAAGATCTCATCAATGCGAAAATTAATAAGCTTCTAAACGTTTTAGCGGGCTCCCTCACTAACCTCAGGGGTCAAAAGTTTGTTGACGTAGGCCCTAATTATAGGGGGTCACTGAAGATTTGACAGTTGTTGACAAGAGGGTGGGAAGGGGTCAAAAATTGCCCAACATTTTTGACGTGATTAATGGACAGCCCCTTACGACAAACAGATGTGATATTAGACCCCAAACCTTTTTTCCTAGAAAGAAAGCACTGGTTTTAATTGTAAAATATAAATTCTGCTTTCAAGTGAAATATAACAATGTTTGAGTAAAAGTGATAGCTGTAACTGACGCATACTGTGACTGGAAGACGCAATTCATATCCTATGGAAGTAGTTCAATTTAGAAATGCAGCCGGCATTTTATACTCACTATTAGAATAAACGTTCCGAGGAATTCGGAGAGGAAATTCCGAATGTAAAGATTTTCAATTCGCAGCTTTCTCTTGTTTTCAATCTGAGTTCTCGAAGACCCATCTCGACAAATAGTGAGTAAAAACTTCTCAAATGGCAAAAACTGTCCTATGTTAATATTCCTGTTTGATGTAAAATCAAACAAGTACGGAAGAGAGATTCCTCGCAGTCTAGTTTTGTGACTATGTAAAGATCGCCTCCTCGTTTGCGCTATTTATCTACAAAAAGCACGATGCCGCTCTACGTAGATTGTCTCAGCAACAGACTCTACATGCACCACTCGTGATCAGTGGGGCTACACTAGAGAGATATTTAATCAAACCTTTGCAACTGACTTTCATCTTTTTGATAACGATTAACTAACGAGCACAGTTGCGCCTCAAATCTGACCCTAAATCCCGTGCGTTGATAAGGTCTGAAGATGGCAAAACACTGAACACAAGTGAGATTCGCTGTCCTATCTTTTGCCAAGCTTTTGTGACAAAGCTGGCTCGAATGAGTTTTTTTTTAATTTCTAGAATATTATCTGTTTCAGCTTTTATCTGAATGATTTCTGCTCAGCTATGCGTCGATTTATTGGCTGTTTTAGCCTATCTATGTGGCGTTCCTAAGGTATTTAGCGACCCCCCCCCGGCATGCGAGTCGGAAAATTGGTTTAGCAGACTGACAAGTCTCTAATTAGCAAATCATTGCATTTTAAGCATAAAATTGAAACTTACAAATGCACTTTTCTTGCTTATACTGGTCTATGGTCTGCTCAAAGTCAGTTTTCTCAGTTTCTTCTCTTTCTACGCTGAGCAGAGAAAAACAAGATCACAGTGTTTTGGCGCCCTCTTTTAAGTGGGGTCCATGGCTTCTGCCCCATTTGCTTCACCCTGGGTACGCCTCTGGTCTTAGCTGTTGTGGACTAACTTGTCAGGTTGTGCTAATCAGTGGCGGTTCCACGTGGGGGATGAGTGGGGATGTATCCGCCCACCGGACTTCCCGTCTTACTTTTTTTGCTTGCGAAACTCATTGTTAGGTAAAAGTCTAGTAAAACTAACTGCGAACGACCTTTTATTGCTTGTAAACCTATTTTTCGGTAAAAGTATAGTCAAATTAGGGATAACATTCTCTTTTTCAGCCTTTTCCGGCAAAGTTTATAATTTTTTCCGTTCTATATTCATCCCCCACAAACTTTCTATGAATTCACTCCATCCCCCACCAAGAAATCCTGGAACCGCCACTGAATATGCAATGCTGGTCTTTAAAAGGTCTGCTTTGCTGGTTTATGCCATAACCGAGAAAACTTGAAACTATAGAGAATTCAAAATGTTTGCGAACAGGGACATTTTCAAAATAATGATCTATAGTAATTCTATCGCATGGGTGATATGTCTAGAACAGAAAATCGACAGATTTAATAGGTTTTGAGTTAATTTTAAATGTTTCTAATCTAATTAGAACTGGGTTGTAAGTTCAGTCGTCGGATCTCACGTCAACACTTCACACGAATTTTACAAATCTCACGTCTCCTGCATTCACGACTCCTGCAAAAGGCGAATTTGTCAGAATGTCCGAAGCAAGTGATACTCCTGATAGCATTCGAGAGTGTCTTCGTCAGCGAGACGACGCTAGGAATTTTCAAAAGCGCCGTAATTAATAGCAACAGGCGTTCAAATATGATGTTCAAAATCGAGTTCAAATGTTCACGCATTCCATTGAAAGACGTGAACTTGTTGCAGATTTTCAACGTTGCGTCCAAAAATAATATTCTTCTTGGATCTGGAATAGAACCCGGTCCAACAAATTTCTTTCAAGTCATGTAGAGGTAAGTAAGTAAGTAAGTCCGAAGCGCTCTAATAATGTGTACAGTAGAACTTCGTTATCACGGACTCGGTTATGACGTATACTCGATTAATTATAAAGTACCGCAATGTACGGTCGCGTGTGATGCGCTACCGTATTGGATGGTATTGGATATAACGTAGGCCTACTGCATTTTAGAGACCCCCTAAGTACGTCATAACGAAGTTCTACTGTACATCGGCGAAAGTCTATTTCGTCAAGACGTACCTTTCTTCTTAGTGATGTTATGTCCCAAAGAACTGAGCTGTTATTATTACAGGCAGTTCATTAATTTTGCCTCGAAGTGTCAAAGCTTTCAAAAGCTTAAGCGAGAATATTTGTGAGATGGCCTCAACAATTTGACCTTCAAGTGACTATTGATTCCCAGAAATAAATGACGTGGCACGCGTTTCGCTTAACGGGAGTCTACCCTAGGTATGTAATTGTGTGAGGGGGTCTACCCTTTGCCATCTAACGCCTGAATACAATGCAGTGCAATAAAAGATCGCTTTATGTACTGTACATAATAATACATAACACATAGTATTACATACCTTAAGTATCAAATACAAAGCAAAAGTTATCGGAAATTAAAATTATCTTTACATTTACGTCCTGAATATAATAATCTTAGAACAAAATTCTTATCAGTCAAATTATTGTTGTTATTATCCGGTGAGGAATTTCCAGAATGTGTATAAGATTGTAGTTCTGTTGAGAGATTGCTTTAGGTGGAAAGAAGTTCCGTAGGATGCGTATGTTGTTATCCTCAATTGCCTGGAATAAATTGTGGTGCAGTTGATTTGCTATGTCTTCAAAGTTTTTATTATTTTTATGAATGCATATTAGCTCTAGTATTTACTGCAATTTTTTCTTGTAACCGAGTACTTGTCTATGAGTACCTTAATAACCTAATTCACACGCTGTGTAGAATTCCATTTGCTGTACAATTTTATCTTTTCCAGTAAAAGATCGAATTTAGGTATCAAAATGAAGTGTCATCAGTAGTATTCCACACTACTGCATGGAATTAAATCGATTTCACCAGCATATCTTACTCCACCTTTTCTCACCAGGACCTCAACCGCGACAACCCCCTTATTTTGCCATTATATTAATAAGCTAATGCACACGCTGTGTAGAATTCCATTTGCTGTACAATTTGATCTTTTCCAGTAAAAGATCGAATTTAAGCATCAAAATGAAGTGTCATCAGTAGTATTCCACACTACTGCATGGAATTCAACCGATTCCACCAATATATCCTAGTCCCTTTTCACTCACCAAGTCCTCAACCGCGACAACCCCCTTATTTTGCCATTATATTGATCATATAATGTACACGCTGTGTAGAATTCCATCTGCTCTACAATTTTATCTTTTACAGTAAAATATCAAATTTAGGTATCAAAATGAAGTGTCATCAGTAGTATTCCACACTACTGCATGGAATTAAATCGATTTCACCAGCATATCTTACTCCACCTTTCCTCACCAGGACCTCAACCGCGACAACCCCCTTATTTTGCCATTATATTAATAAGCTAATGCACACGCTTGTGTAGAATTCCATCTGCTGTATAATTTTATATTGTCCAGTAAAAGATCGAATTTAAGCATCAAAATGAAGTGTCATCAGTAGTATTCCACACTACTGCATAGAATTCAATCGACTTCACCAACATATCCTACTCCCCTTTTACTCACGAAGTCCTCAACCGCGACAACCCCCTTATGTTTGACATTATTTTGATAATATGATGCACACGCTGTGTAGAATTCCATCTGCTGTACAGTTTTATCTTTTACAGTAAAATATCAAATTTAGGCATCAAAATGAAGTGTCATCAGTAGTATTCCACACTACTGCATGGAATTAAATCGATTTCACCAACATATACTACTCCACTTTTCCTCACCAAGACCTCAACCGCGACAACCCCCTTATTTTTGCCATTATATTAATAAGCTAATGCACACGCTGTGTAGAATTCCATTTGCTGTAGGCTACAATTTGATCTTTTCCAGTAAAAGATCGAATTTAAGCATCAAAATGAAGTGCCATCAGTAGTATTCCACACTGCTGCATGGAATTCAACCGATTTCATCAATATATCCTAGTCCCTTTTCACTCACGAAGTCCTCAACCGCGACAACCCCCTTATTTTGACATTATATTGATCATATAAAGTACACTCTGTGTAGAATTCCATCTGCTCTACAATTTTATCTTTTACAGTAAAATATCAAATTTAGGCATCAAAATGAAGTGTCATCAGTAGTATTCCCCACTACTGCATGGAATTAAATCGATTTCACCAACATATCCTACTCCACCTTTCCTCGCTAAGACCTCAACCGCGACAACCCCCTTATTTTGCCATTATATTAAAGACAAGGGCTGACTTTCAAATTTAACTTCTGTCCTATATCCTAGCCTATCGTCATTGCCAGTGTAATGGTATTGAGCCAGTATGCTTGCATACTTTCAATTCATACTTGCAATTTGAAACCCTAGTACACGTACTTTAAGGGTCTTTTGGCAATCTTTAAAACTGAAACTTACAAGAACTTTTAGTAGCGAGCAGTAAATGCCAGTGTTCGTAATGTTTGCCTTCTCAAATTTGCGTTTCAACATTTCTCAAATGACACCAAGTTGGTCGAGATTTTAAAAAATGTACTCTGTCCCAAAATTTGCATCAGCGATTCTCTTTATTTTGCTTCAAACGGATACGCGAAATTCTTGAAACGTTTCACAATCGATTAGGAGCGTAGTCTTGAAGATAACCGCACTCTTCAGCGGCTATTCAAGTGTTGCGCTCAATTGTGTACAATTGCGCCTAGAAGCTAAATTTGGCATCAGTGGTCCGTTGTTCGACGGTACTTTGGCTGGCGTCGCGAAGACGCGCATTGCAATTAAATCTATCTTGATATCGACGAGGCGTCCTCTTGAGTAATCGCAGTTTCTAAAATAGATACTGTTCTATTTAAAACAAGTGAAGTCTTCGGGCTTGTAAATGTTATCAGCGTGCTTTTATCAACTTCGTCTTTTCTAAGGAAAACCTTCTGTTAGAAAAATTCTAATGAGATTGAAGATGATTGTACATCGGAATTCAATCGTGAAAGTCTCGGCAGCATGCAGGACAAAGTGCTGATAAGCTGAAAATGAATTGCGGATTTCTTAGGCTTAGGCCTATATGCTCATATTCTGTAAGACCACACAACACGAACACATGCACAAACAGACATACGCACGCCCACAATCTAGGCTATTGTTTGACCTCCAAATGATTATAATCAGCTAAGGTACAAATAAGGGAGATAAAATAATTGACTTGCATCGCTATTTATTTGTGCGTATTTTCAGAATCGTATTAAACAGCGTTCATGTTTATTTTCATTCATTGTCATTGTTTTTAAATTAAGTCGAATCTTCGCTGTCCCTGTTGTTTTCAGATTTTCTGGTAGGCTTTATAACAGAGAAACGCATTGACTGCGTACGTCGAGACGCAGACGATGCAAAAATCCTTCAGAACAAAGGCCAGGATGTAGGCAAGATAGGCGGATCCAATGCACGATAGAACGCTCAGGTCGAAGGCCAGATGGCTGGCCCACTGGTTCGGAATCTGATCTACAAAAAAGATGACCAAGCCCAGTGGCGGTTCCAGGATTTCTTGGTTGGGGGGCGGAGGTGGGGTGGATGATGGGGTTGATGAAATGAATTCATAGGGAGTTGGTGGGGAGATGAAAAGAGAAGGAAAAATCAATAAACCTTGCCGAAAAAGGTTGACAAAATAACATTTTCCCCTAATTTTACTCCACTTTCACCCAGAAAATAGGTTGACAAACAAAAAAGGTGATCCGCCGTTTTTCCCTGTAGTCTTTTACCAAAAAAATAGGTTTCGCAAGCGAAACAAAAAGTCCGGAAGTCCGGTGGGGGATGCATCCCCACTCATCCCACACGCGGAACCGCCACTGACCAACCCTCACACCAAGTGTTACTCCTACTATTCCAGTGTGAGGCATAACTTGCAATCTGTAGTTGGATGGCTTCATAGAATGTCCGAGTCTGTAAGGAAGACAGAAATTCATCCCGAAACTGTATCTTACTTACTTAGGAGCATCATGATGGCATAGAAGATCAATCCAGTGATGCAGTTTGGAACGTTTAGCGCATGATTGTCTCCAAGAAGATATCTCACGACTCCGAATCCACGACCGTATCTAATCAATACAACGGCAAAATGGATGATGTCGAAGGACTATTGCTCTCTCTAGTTAAATCGTTCCTGAAACATAGGCGGATTTAGAGTTTAATATTTAGGCGCATAAACAAAAGAGATTCCTGTCGAGTATCCTGTGAGAAATGGCTACAAAGTCGATCGAGAGATGAGCCGTGTCTGAATAGGCCTATTCAATTATAAATTGTCAATAAACGCTTATTATTATTATTATTATTATTATTATTATTATTATTATTATTATTATTATTATTATTATTATTATTATTATTATTATTACTACTACTACTACTACTACTACTACTACTACTACTACTACTCTTTCTGTTGCTTTAAACTTTGCAAGTGCGATTCTGTTAAGAAAAGCTATACAGATACTTGATACCTTCCCAATTTTCACATAATCTGCATAAGCTTCTATTGCGCCACGACCATAACACAAAGGACATGAAAGACGCTCTTCTATGTGTCTATAGAGTGATTACGATTCTTGTTTGGAGCGAATGTCGACTAATGCCAGGTGCATTACTAAGATGGCACTATAGAAGTTCAATAATAATAATAATAATAATAATAATAATAATAATAATAATAATAATAATAATAATAATAATAATAATAATAATAATAATAATAATAATAATAATAATAATAATAATAATAATAATAATAATAGTCATTCATGCGGATATCAAGATCTCGAGATGTCATGAGCGCTACTCACTCAGAAGTCAAGACTCGTGAGCAGCTCATGTGCGAGTTGATGTCACAGGCTGCGACGTAAGATGGATTCTTGTGTTTCTGGATTTCAACGTACAGGGCGTACGTTGACAAGGCAACGCCGAAGAGACACGCCCATTCGGTTGCCATGGACACCGATTCCACACCTAGCAACCAGAAAAGCTCATTCTTAAATTATAACCGTAATCCTTATATTGAAAACTGATCTTTCGTAGCCAAGCAACGACAATGATGTTAACTTTGAATTATGACGTCATTCATTTGTGGCTCAAATTCTATTTTTATAATCTCTGACCTTTAAACTCCTGTCACGGGTTGTTGCATTGCATTAGTGGATTTGAAAGCAGAGATTATAGGATCGAATTTCGTTCAATATCTTCAAACGGGTCTTTGTTTGATGGTCATTCTTTTATTTCTTACACTTTGTACGCAAAGGGATAAGGCCATGTGTATATATTATCTCTCTCTATCATGTAAGCTCACAGACAGGTGCCTAGGCTAAGCATTGATAGAGTCGATTGCCACCAACCTCGGTTTTCCCAAATACTTCATGAAAGTGGCGATATGGGCTTACTGTATTTTAATGTCTTAGATACATGCTGCATCCACCAACACGCATTTTGACATACAGTAGAACTTCGTTATAACGTACTTAGCGGGTCTGCAAAAATTCAGCACGTTATTATACCCAATAGCATCAAATACAGTAGCGCATCACACGGGACCGTACATTGTGGTGCGTTATAATCGAGTGTACGTTATAACCGAGTCCGTTATAACGAAGTTCTACTGTATTTGACAGTCCTCTTGCTACAGGGATTAATAAGCTGCACCCAGCACAGGAGTCTGTCAAATACAGTAGAGCTTCGTTATAACCGACTAAGAGCTTCGCAGTGCGAGAGTTGATACTTACGATAGGCTGTTGATTCGCCGCAAACAAAGAACTGGGAAAAGACAACAGAGAAGTCGTCGTCGTCGTTTTATGCCAAAATGCTCCAATTCGAATGAAATCTTCGCCGAACGAACTGGCGGCTCCACCTGTCGACGGAAAATCGCGAAATTATTCTCAGCAATTAATTAGTCTTCTGCCGAAGCCATGCAGTCCAGGTGTGGAGATTCACTTCCGATCCGAATCCGAGTGGGGGTGGGGGATTGACGTCATCAAATCATGGACACGAGGATATTTCTGTCGCAGTTTCTGATTAGGAAAATATTGACGCAAAGTTTGATATCCGTTTTGCCATCTGTCGACTGAATTTACTCACTCAGGGGCCGTCCATAAAGTACGTCACGCAATTTTGGCAGCTCTGCCTCTCCCCTTGTCACACCTGTCACAAATCTCGGACCCCTTAAAGTACGTCGCAGACCACGGACCTCCTATTAACATAATTAACGCGTCGTCCAGATATTACGTCACGCAGGTTTGCTATAATTTAATAAATTCGAGTTTCTCGTTCAAAGTTTCAACAGCAAAACATAGAGATGTTCAACTTCTGGAAATAATGACGAAAACATAGAGATGTTCAACTTCCGGCAATAATGACGAATGTAACTGCGATTTAAAACTCTATGCACCTACAGTAGCATAATATCATCATTCCTCCAAGCATAGGCCGAATATAGTTACTATGCACTGGTGACATCTATCGAAATAGAAAGTAAAATATCACCTCATATTTCAGGTGCTATATGTACGGAAAGTGGGACGTCACAGCAATACTTACTACCCCCTCCTCTATCACAAAATTTCGCACTTTCTTCAACACCCTCCTCCTCCTCGAGCGTGACGTAATTTATGGACGGCCACTTACAATAGCTACCGAGTATAGCCACGCTTTGCCCCAAAATCTAGTTGGGGGTATTTGTGGATCAGAGGGACGGTTGCCGTGAGATAGACTGGTATGGCATTATTACAGTGGCGCCATAGAAGTTCATTGATTGAATATTCGATTAAACTTAAAGGCGCCGGAATCTTTCAATCATGGGGCGCCATCTACTGGACAACGAGGACTAGACAATTTTTAGAGCCTCTTTATTCGCAAGTCAACTATTACTGTTTTTTATTCGACAAGGTTGAAAAGTTATCCAGAAATCAGATCGGGTTTTGAAGACATTGTGTGAGAGATATTTTTACATCCCCCCTAACACTCCCCAAGACCACCCCCCCCCTAATTTGAGGTCGACACCCCCGAATTTGGTAATGTGACAATGGTATGCATATAAAATGCATACTAATTGCTCCGGACCCCACCCCAATTTGAAGTTGACACCCTCCCCCAAATTCACAATCCTAGAAATGTCCCTGGATTATGTGAAAACAATTAAGTTCCCCCGAGTACAGGAATAACGATGCTTGCTTACTTATCAAAATCTAAATTTTTATTGACATAAAATAAATTAATAACAATCTCTGAACGCGTGTTAAAAAAATTAAATAAGCATTTGGAAGATGAATGAATCGATTGTTTATCCCAAGATTTAAACATTTTCTTTAGACGTAGGAGATTTCTATACTTCGTCGAAAGTTTGGGGCGAAGCCCCACTTTTTCCATGCCAAGCCCAATGCTAGTTGAAAATTTCGGTCTTGATGAGGAAAATTTGGGCTGGTAAATTCTGGCCCAGGGGTTTTATCCTAAATCGAAAGCACTCAGTGTTTGCCTAACTGAAATCTGTAATTTCTTTGGCATTGTTTTGGTAAAAACTGCGTTACTTTATAAATAACAGTTCCTTTCAAGTCTGAAGCAATAAATTACGTGAATTCAAGACAAACAAATTTAAAGAAACTAGTAAAGTAAATTCCGACTAATGTTCTATGCGAAGGTCAATACTTTGCACCGTAATTAGTAATTGAAGGTTGATGCTAGAGGCATTATTATGACAGTGGCGCCATAGAAGTTTAATGATTGGTAATTGAATTGAAATGATGGAATTTTAATAACAACGATCCTAACACGATCCGACAATATTAAAAAGTATATATATATATATATATATATATATATATATATATATATATATATATATATGTACAGCATTTATATAAATTTACGTAACTAAATGCATTAGTTTTTTGCATTTTAATATCGCCATCATGTAGGTTCTATGGTTTTAGATTTATTTACTGTAGAAATCCTTCCTTTTCAAAATATTGTGGTGTCGTAGGGTGGTGCGTGACCCGGTGGTTGCCGGCTTTTGCCTTCGCCCTCGTCACCTGACCCGGAGGAGGAGGAGGAGGAAGAGGAGGAGGAGGAGGTGGTTGAGTGATGGTCGGCATGACCTTCTTCGTGACCGGGACTGGTTTCCTTGTGATGGTCGTGGTCGTGGTCAAACGCCTTGTTTTCGACGCCACCGTTGTGGTCGGCGTGGTGTGCCTTCACCCTCCCGTCGAATTCGACCGCTCTGACGTAGTTCAGGCCCTGCGGTAGGGGCTGGTGGGTCTGTAGGGCCGCGTGGCCGTCCGTCTTCCACGGCGAGTCCTTCTCGTCCGGGTCGAAGAGGGACGATTCGCGTCGAACCCGCTCAAAGCGCCCCGTTCTGTTCTTCTCCGAAGCAGGGCCCCAAAGCTCATTCGGTTGCGATGTTCTTTTGATTATCTACAAAAGAAAGAAAGAAAGAGAGAGAGAGAGAGAGAGAGAGAGAGAGAGAGAGAGAGAGAGAGATCTACGATCTACACTCATCTACAATAAGCCAACATCAAATTCTACAATATTTGTTAATTTCAACTACAGTGGAACCTCGTTATAGCGTACTTAGCGGGTCTGTAAAATGTAGTATGTTACATCCGAGGTATCTTATATCCAATACTTTCCTATGCGGTAGTGTATTATTATTATTATTATTATTATTATTATTATTATTATTATTATTATTATTATTATTATTATTATTATTATTATTATTATTATCATCATCATCATCATCATCTACAACAATTTATATAGCGCAGTAAGGTAACTGGAGCTAAAGTCAAGAGCGCTTTACAAAGAAGTCACTAATAAGAAATGTTAAATAAGTGTGTCTTTAGGGAGCTTCTCAAAACAGCCAACGTATTACATGGGACGTTATAACCAAATAACATGGTATGAGGCTGAGAGACCCAAAATATACACTATAACCGAGTATACGTTATAAAGGAGTTCTATTGTAGGTCGTATCAGGGGCGAACAGAGGGGCCACTTGGCCCTGGTCTCTGATTAAAAGGAGTCTCAAAATTTCGATAGAAATTATTTTTAATTATCTTAAAGGTCCAGATTCGTATTAAGAGTCTAGGGGGCTGAGAGACCCGAAATTTGTGGGTCCCCCTCTGGACTCTGAGAGTGCCAGAATGCAGCCATATATTATAAAGGTCACAGTTTGTCAAACGCTATCACAAACACTTACAATGATTTCACAGCAATGCTGATAGAAAATGATCAAAAATTTTAAAAAGCTATTTTTTAGTAATTACGTGTATGAATGTTATTAATAGCCGCAGAAAACCGGCGGCCCAATGATAATTAATTAACCCAACGACCCTTCTTCAGGGTTTAATCTAGGCCGTTTCCGGAGGGGAAAATTGCCCTCCCCCCCGAAAATTGCAAATTCCTCCCGGAAATTTTGACATACTACATCAACTAACAGCAGCCCCCTAGCAGAATTCCCTCCGGCTTTGTCAGTTCACCCCCCCCCCGGCTTTGTCAGTCCATCCCCCCGGAGTCCAGGAGTCTAGATTAAACCCTGCGGGCCTTCTTACCTTGTAGGCGCCCTCTTTGCACATCACGTAGAGGAAGACTACGGGCAGCATGAAGAGACAGAAGGCGACGATGCCCCACCCGATCCCCTCCGCCCACGAAGGGAACACGTACTCGCCGGAGAAGAGGGTGGGTGGAGAGTAATAAATGGCGGTCATGACGATGATCATCTAAAAGACAAGACAGGAAATAATCAAGACATTTCGTCTTCATGCGAGACGACTTCAAACTCACTGTCTTTATCGATATAATTATAATTATGCGCCTAGGAATATGGAGCTACTGCGGTGCTGCCTCTGAAAGCGCTATAGAAATTAACGAGATTTTACTTACTTACTTACTTACTTATGCAGTTACCGCAGCGGTAGCACTCCTCGATGATTCATCTGAAGAGCCGCGCTATACAAATATCCTGTTACATCACATTACATCGGTTAGCAGTCAGATACAGTGGAACTTCGTTATAACGGACTCCGCTATGTACAGCTTATACTAGGTTATAAAGTACCGCAATGTGCGGCCCCATGTGTTGCGCTACCGTATTGGATAGAACAACGTACCTCGGATATAACGTACTCAATATTACGTACCCGCCAAGTACGTTGTAGCGAAGTTCTACTGTAAATGTTTCGTTTGCGTTAATTAAAATACTTTCTGCTACTGTACCGTACCTGTCCCTGCTGTCCTGCGACATTTGTCTAGACATGGTTTAGATTTTAGAACAAGTACTGGATGTAGGGAAATCTTGAATTTATATAGCGCCTTATAGAGTCGTAGTACATAGCTAATTGCTTATTCCTAGGCGCTTAACCTGATTCTAGAATAAAAGGTGGGGGTCATTGTAAGAATACTAACAAGAACGGCGAGGGGGGAGAGGCCGCACCACATTATGGCGAATACGATGTTCGGCTTCTTGCCCAACATCATCTTCGTATCTTCGGCAAAGTTCTTGTAACCTTTCAAAATAGAAAGTTGTCAAATCTTTCTATCAATTTCAGTCCACTTTCATATAGACAGTTCCATAGACCAAGCAAACGGCTATTCACGTAGTTCAAGTGTTTTAGCGTGTCTTTGGGTGTTGTTTTTTTAGGGGTGGGGGTGGGGGCTAGGATAAGTTGAATTTTGTTTAGTTCTAGAGATAAATAAAGACGAGTATTTCCAGGTCTTTGACGCTGAAGATTTTTTGATATCTTCACGACATTTACGAAGAAAAAGAATTTCTAATGCCAGTGGGAGGGGGGCGATGTCCCATCATGTAAATCTCCCAAACAAGCTAATCTAATCTAATCAAATCACGAATTTCTATAGCGCCACTTCATAATGCACACAGATTACCGTAGATGTAGCAGATGGTGATCAGCTCCAACAATCCTACGATCAGGAGAGGAAAGTTTCCGGTGTAAGTGTCGAACAGCGTGAAAACGTAGAACCCGCCCTTTACAACAATAAACCAAACTCTAATGTAATTCAATCTCAGACTTCTATAGCGCCACTTCGTAATTCGTAGAAGCTGATGGCACCAGGGGCGTAGCGACGAAGGTATATCGGTATATATATATATAATCCGCCAAAAATCAGGCTACCTTAAAGTTTTTAAAAGGATTTTCAACGTTTTTAAAGATTTATACCCCAATCACATTATACCCCCAAACCAAATTCCTGGCTACGCCCCTGGATGCCACACCGAATCACAATGGCACAAGATCCACCTAAGAAGCCACAATCATAGTCTCCAGTTCGATCCTTGAGTGCCTAGTCTTTAATTTTAGCTTAAATCTGTGCCTCTGTCCGTCCATCTGTCTGGTTGTCTTTCTTTCCGTCTGTCCATCCGTCTTTCCATCTGTGCCTATCTCTCCCTGAACATCATATCATCATCATCATCATCACGTGGCACGTCAGTCTGTTGTCCAATATTAAGGCGTTACATGAATTATTGAAAATCGAACTACGTCAGAATGATTTTTATGAGGATGTTGCGTTGATGGTTGGAGGTAGATCGGGGGCGGAGCAGTGGCTATTCTAGCCACCTAGACATTGGGGGAGTTTAAAACTTTTGGGGAGGAACAGACATTGGGGAGGTCACACTACTCGCCAAAATGTCAAAAACCTTTTTGTGGAAAATTCAAACTTGGGGGAGGGGAGGGGGAATCCGAATTCCCCCAGAGAAAGCCTAGAATAAACGCTAGGGTGGAGGACTGGGGGGCGGGGTGCTTAGAGCCGCTTACGTTAGTGACCATAGGTAGGGAGATGAGATAGAAGCAGAGACAGCCGACTGCTCGGAAGATGGCGGTGTGCCAATAGGATTTTCGCAGGACTCCGGGATATTCGTCCATGAATGCGGAGAAGACGCACTCGACCATCGAAAACTACAAATCGAAAGCGCAAAAGTCTTTATCGTCAAAGTTCTTAATTTAATTATTATACGTTTTGCTTTAAATTTCGGAAAACACTGACCAAAGTTTCCTAATTGCTCAAAACCGTGCTTAAAATCGACCAATTTGTTGGAAATTCTCAATATTTTGCAACTAATTCAAATCCTTCGGTCGGACGCAGTGTTGTATCAAAGATACAGTACAAGCATCAAAGATACGCATGTTGATACAAAAAAGTAAAAAGTATCTTGTTTCTAGATACATTTATATCAGTACCTTAGATACATTTCACGTAGGGCAGGGCTATTCAAATGGCGGTCCGCAGGCCAGATTCGATCCGCCAGGGAGTGTGAAATGGCCCGCGAAGATACTGAGGCGATAACTTTATCTAATACTTACGAAATATTAAAAAAATGGCAACTACTGATTTCATATACCCTGGCCCTCGGGATACAGTTATAAAAATTTCGATCTTTGTGTAAAATTTAACTCGACGTAGGGTACGGTTAACTGTATCTAGTTATGTAGCCCATATACGATGCATGTACAGGCCTGTGTATCTTACCCAACACTAATTGGCCAGAGGAAACATGAAAGAGAAGCTTACCATGGAACTCAGTCCCAGAATCATCATCATGATGAAGAAGAGGATGCTCCAGAGCGGTGCGATTGGCATCGTCGCCAGACCCTCGGGATAGACAACGAACACCAATCCAGGACCTTCACATTATTACAAACAACACCGAGTGCAATACGATTTCTAGAATCTGGACTGGCCTCGAGCAGGTTTACTACTTTTCTCCAGCGGCATACGCAAGACCCATAATTGGAACTTACTTATTTAAAAAAATAAAATACCGGGATCTGATTTCTACGACTAGACGAGAGAAATACTCGCCCAACTGGCAACTCTACAGTACTCTGTAGAACCTCCTTATAAACGTACTTACTGGGTCTGTAAAACCGCTATATGTATATATATGTATATATTATGTATATATATATATGTGTGTGTACGCTATATCCAATGTATGTTATATACAATACCATCCAACACGGTAGCGCATCACACGGGACCGTACATTGCGGTGCTTTATAACCGAGAAAGCATTATAACCGAGTCCGTTATAACGAAGTTCTACTGTAGTAGAAACCCAGCAGAGACATGGTATTTTCTATGCTTTTTTCCAGTAAAACATACCTCGATAACTTGCCCATGTTCTAATCACACAGCGCATGTCTGTTAATTAAGTCATTTTAATCGATTAATTATCCATTCTCGATTAATTATCGGTCGAGTTCTGTTCTTACCGTCTGCGGCCACATCGGCCACGGGCACGCCTTTGACGGTCGCCATATACCCGAGCACAGAGAAGATAACGAACCCGGCGTAGAAGCTCGTCAGGACATTAACAATGGGAACGATAAGAGAATCTCTGGAAGATAAGAAGACATTCTATTACAGTCTAATCAGAGATACTAATCATCCATCCGTCCGGTCAAGTAGACCTTGCCGAGCCAAAACGCCAGAAAAAACGTCGCCGAATTTTTATCGGCCGATAATTGTGGGCCCCAATTGCGATTCCTGATAGTCTAATGGCGCTATAGAAGTCCTATCGTTAAATCGTTCAGCACCTGGCAATGTCATTCAGTCGTCTTAGCTGTGGTGGAGTAGTGGTAGGATTTCTGCTATTGAATCTGAGTGTAGCGGGTTGAAATCTAACCTTAGCCACTACATAGGGAACTTGGGTTCAAGCAAGTTGTTCACCCCTTATAATAATAATAATAATAATAATAATAATAATAATAATAATAATAATAATAATAATAATAATAATAATAATAATAATAATAATAATAATAATAATAATAATAATAATAATAATAATAATAATGATAGTGATAGTCGCAGTAGTACTTATTAGCAATATAGAATAAAGTTTGTTGACATATTGGATTCGCTCTAAGTACAGAAGACGATGGCCTAAATTTGTAATAGCGATTGATATCGATGTAGCGAAGAATGCTAAAGACAGTGGCTCAATATGGTACTTGAAATCGATCTTTAAGAGGACGAAATAAGTTTCAAATATGCGCTTGAATTTGCACAAATCCTATGCATTATGAGCTTTATAGAATAACGAGGGTTGTCATGGAAGAGGCGTTCTAAATGCAGAAGGTGATGGCTTATGATTGCAATAGCGATTGACATCAATGTAGTAATGGATGCTAAAGATAGTGGCTGAATATGGTGCTTCAATTCGATCTATAACAGGACGAAGAAAGTTTCAAAATGCGGTTGAATTTGCACAAATCCTATGCATTATTACTGTAGTAGTAGTAGTAGTAGTAGTAGTAGTAGTAGTAGTAGCAGTAGCAGTAGTAGTAGTGGTAGTAGTAGTGGTGGCAGCAGCAGCAGTGCAGCAGCAGTGGTGGTGGCAGCAGCAGTGGCAGCAGCAGCAGCAGCAGCAGCAGCAGTGGCAGCAGCAGTGGTGGTGGTGGCAGCAGCAGCAGCAGCAGCAGCAGCAGTGCAGCAGCAGCAGCAGCAGCAGCAGCAGCAGTGGTGGTGGTGGCAGCAGCAGCAGCAGCAGCAGCAGCAGCAGCAGCAGGTGGCAGCAGTGGCAGCAGCAGCAGCAGCAGTGGCAGCAGCAGCAGCAGGTGCAGTGGCAGCAGCAGCAGTGGTGGTGGCAGGTGGTGGTGCAGCAGCAGCAGCAGCAGCAGCAGCAGTGGTGGCAGCAGTGGTGGCAGCAGCAGCAGTGGTGGCAGTGGTGGCAGTGCAGCAGCAGTGGTGGTGGCAGCAGCAGCAGCAGTGGTGGTGGTGGTGGTGGTGGTGGTGGTGGCAGCAGCAGCAGGTGGTGGTGGTGGTGGTGGTGGCAGCAGGTGGTGCAGGTGGTGGTGCAGCAGCAGCAGCAGCAGCAGCAGCAGGTGCAGGTGGTGGTGGTGGTGCAGGTGGTGCAGGTGCAGGTGCAGCAGCAGGTGGTGGTGGCAGTGGTGGTGGTGGTGGTGGTGGCAGCAGTGGTGGTGGTGGTGCAGCAGCAGTGGTGGTGGCAGCAGCAGCAGCAGCAGCAGCAGCAGCAGCAGCAGCAGGTGGTGGTGGTGGTGGTGGTGGCAGCAGTGGCAGCAGCAGTGGCAGCAGTGGCAGGTGGTGCAGCAGCAGTGGTGGTGGTGGTGGTGGTGGTGGTGGTGGCAGCAGCAGCAGCAGTGGTGGTGCAGCAGCAGTGGTGGTGCAGCAGTGGCAGCAGCAGTGGTGGTGGTGGCAGTGGTGGCAGCAGTGGCAGTGGCAGTGGTGCAGTGGCAGCAGCAGCAGCAGCAGCAGCAGCAGCAGCAGCAGCAGCAGCAGCAGCAGTAGCAGCAGCAGCAGCAGCAGCAGTAGTAGTAGCAGCAGTAGCAGTAGCAGCAGCAGCAGTAATAACCTGAGAGTGTTGTTGTGGAAGTCATTGTAACTGGCCATAGCTATCAGACCACCTGTGCAGGTGCTAAGCGCGTAAAATATCTGTGTTGCCGCATCGCTCCACACCTGTCATTTCAAAGGAACAGAACATCATACCGCGATTACATCAAAGTAAGACACCTGACTGTAATCACAGAGAAAACGCACATCTCTATGGCGGCGTCGTCGTCGTCATCGTTATGATATCTATGGTCCGTGTTTTTACAGACAGGGCTGTAAAGATTACTACAGGATAAATTCCATTCTATCTTGTACGCTTTTAAGTTAGAAAAGCCAAATGGCAGGTTTTCAAAAGAAGAGTTACAAATGAAACGATCTCTCGCCAGTCATGCCGCAACCGAGGTTTGGCGGGCGCTAGAATCTCTCTTACCTTGGGATCCGTCAGCTTGTCCCAGTCGGGTATCAGGTAGAATTCGATTCCCAGTGCCGCTCCCTCCAGGGTCACTCCACGAATCAACATGATGGTGAGCAGAACATAGGGAAAGATCGATGTAAAATAGACCACCTGTTTAGAGACAGAGACAGAGACAGACACAGAGAGAAGCTATCGTATGCTTTAAGTACATTTGTTCCATAATCATAATTAATGCGCCCGCGCTTTATAGCATTGGCGTATCCATGGAGGGGGGCACAGGACCCGCCACCCCCCATTCGAGCTGGGACCGGTCGTGGGATTTGCGCAAAACCGTTGAGAAATTTGGGGGAGGGGGGTTCGATAGTATGATCGCAGACAATGTGTGCGAAAGATCGAATAGTTCAAGTGCTTGACCCATCAGTATTATTATATTACAATTATTATTTTCATTAGTAGTAGGAGTAGTAGTAGTAGTAGTAGGAGTAGTAGTAGTAGTAGTAGTAGTAGTAGTAGTAGTAGTAGTAGTAGTAGTAGTAGTAGTAGTAGTAGGAGTAGTAGTAGTAGTAGTATTACTTTTATTATTGTTTAAAAATTATTGTTACCATTTATTATTATTATTATTATTATTATTATTATTATTGTTGTTGTTGTTGTTGTTGTTGTTATCGCTTAACCTTTCCAAGCGACCCAATGCCTTTGATGAGTACGAAGTAGACAATTGCCCAGCACAGCAGGAGACAGAGAGCCAGCTGCCAGATGATCGTTCCAGAATTTCCGACGTCATCAGACATCTGCAGCACCTTGTTACTAATGGATGGAAGAAACACAGCACCAGAAAATATCAGATATAAGAACATTTGGGATCATCTAAACCAACAGCTGACTTTCATGCTTTAACTTTTGATATGGGCAATGTTATATACTTTCGCCTTATAATAATTATTATTAAACCGTTTGTCAATCAATCAATCAATCAATCAACTTCACTGTCATGATGCTTAGGGCATACGCCGATGGTCTACTAAATCCAAATTCGAACCAGAGCCAGTTTTTTTTTATTTTACTCATTGGCGGGCGATTAACGCAGAGGGACTCAGAAGGCTTTGAGTCCTGCCATTAGTCAATTTTCTCGCTTGTCTGGTTTTAATTTTCCGAAAATACTAGCGTTTATGAAATTCCGTTTTTGTCGTTTGACGTAAGAGTTGCACTTTGATTGTTGCGTTGACAAAAATAGAGTAAGAGATACTAGATTGGCGTTTCAACGAGAAAAAAATCGCATTCTAAAGATTTTCAATTCAAATTATTTATTAAGTTAAACCTCACTAGTAATATTCTTCGCTTGGAGATTTGAGTTTCCCACGAGGAACTGTTTGGTTATTGATAACAACTTCCGTGATATTCTCTGTCAGCAAAGAAGGCAAAATGGTCAAGGTAACGACGACAACAACAACAACAACAACAACAACAACAACAACAACAGCAACTGCTGCTAGTGTTATGTTTTTTCACTCGAAATATAATCTGTTCAAAGCATTCTCAACGAATCTTAAAGACGGATCATCTATCTATGGAGTAGCCACGGGGTGCACGGGGCCTTCCCCTCCCCCCCGCCCGCCCCATTTGGGCTGGGATCGGTTGTGGTATTTGTGCAAAACCGTTGAGTACTTTTTGGTGGATAGGGAGTATGAAAATGAACGAAAGAAGTTCAGAGCGCTGGAGATTTTTCCTCGTCAAGGATCTTTCAAACCTGAAGATGGTCGATGTACCCCCCCCCCATTCCGGAATCCTGGCTACGCCACTGTCATATATAGATACACTAACCCGCAGTTAGATTGGCAAACTCGGCCGTTGTGTAGCAGTACTCGGTGTTCCAGTAATTGTCGCAGTCGACCCAGGGCAGGACATCGGTCATCGAGGCGAACACGTAGTAGAGACACCAGGATATGATGACGTTGTAATAGAGGGCCACACAGAGATTGGTGGAGATCATGGCGAACCCAAGACCTATAAGGTGGAAAATATCAGGTCAGTATATTTAATGTTAGGAATAAATCTTCTCGGTTTGTTATTATTATTATTATTATTATTATTATTATTATTATTATTGTTGTTGTTGTTGTTGTTGTTGTTGTTGTAATAGAGACTGCGTAGAGTGTTTCCAATGTTTGATTCAACCCAGTTGCATTTTCATCAACCCCATAATAGCGTCTCCCCATCCCATAAATAGGGGTGGGGCTGTGTAAGAGAGGCGCCCAAACGTTTCACTCACGAGTTTACATGTAATTTGATTGTAGGCTCTTCGTTGCCGAAAGTAGAACTGGTTGTCATTAGGCAAACTTATTCATTTTAGCTTTCGGAAAATAATAATCCATTATTCGGAAATTGACGATCTTTTAATTAGGAGAGACGCAACCTGAATGAATATTTTAAAACTGTTCGGGCTGTTTAGTTTTAGTTTTAGTCTTAGTTCTACTCTGGAGTTTTTTCCGCTTGACCTACTGACCTTTCATGATCGGACTGATGTTCCAGATGGTCAGCGGACCAAGACTGGCAAACTGTCCGAAGTTCAACTCCAGGAAGAATAGAGGAATGCCAATGATGAACAACATGATGACGAAAGGAATAAGGAAGGCGCCTATGTCAATCAAACACGTCATCATCATCATCATCATCATCATCATCAACAACAACAACAACAACAACGTACTACTAGACGAGGATTATCAGTATGACGTCATAGCTGCGTCATTGCATTAGCACCACTTTATGACAATAATTGCGACTTATAACCGACTAAAACATGATAACTGAAACTGAAAATCAGAAAATCAATTGTCAGAAAAGATTTTGTAATGAAGAAAACTGTTCCTAGACTCCGCCATGACCTCACCTGTTGATTTAAGCGTTCAACAGGTGGATGCCATACAGGTAAGAAGGTTTTTATCCTACTCACCTCCCCCGCTTTTGTAGAGCAGATACGGGAATCTCCATACGTTTCCCAGACCGACGGCAAACCCGATACAGGTGAGAATGAATTCCAGTTTGCCACCCCACGCCCCTCTCTCCATCACTCCGTCTTGCCCCGCCGGCGCCGCCCTGGAAGAGGCGACGCTCCGGTGCGAAATGGCATCCTTGTCGGAACCCTGGCGGTGGAAAAAACCACCACGGCTGGAAAGGTTTCCAGGTTTACCATCACGGTCGCAAGATAGTGAATTGCTATAGCACGTCGTATGCACATCGGATGATGATGCAATTGTGCCTTAAGACGTGGCGCAATAGAAGTCTGATGATATTAGCTTTTGACCCTTGATCTATAGGACATCATGATTCGGATCGGGTCGAAATGTTAGTGGATTATCAGGTAGGTTTTCAAAATCTAGGGCATGTAGATATATATTTTAAGGCAATGGTTTTTTCGTGTTAGTCATTGTCATGTAATTGTTATCTAGTGGCGCTATAGCAGTCGAAAGAAATTCTGGCGAAATAAATGATTAATAAAAATAATCTAGATTCCTGTTTTTTATAGTTAAGCAGATCATTTAGTTCAGCATTCGCGTTGTCTTGCTGTCTTGCGTTGATAACACTGCACTGATATCAACAGATTGTCTGCCAATGTTCTTAAAGATGTGTCCTAGTGTAGTGTATCTGACACCTGAATGAAATAGCCTTCCTCCTCGGGTGTCAGACATCTTTCTCATCCGAACTGACACCTGACGATCGACTTTACTGACAACTAAAGGTGTCAACTGACAACTCTCTTACAATTAAGCTTCGGGAAAATGTGTGTTTTTAGAATTAAGAAAAAACAATTCGCTTGAAACAGTATTGGAAACGCAAGGTGTGTTTCGCATAACACACAAAAAATAAAGCTTCCGCAAGTTCTAAAATTGTGATTTCGCCATTTCGTCAAAAGGGAACAAATACTTTGAAGATATTTCAGATAACAGCAGAACACTTCGTTATATCGTATCTAGCGAATCTGCAAAACTTAGTACACAATTTATATCCCAGGTACGTTTTATCCAATACCATCCAATACGGTACTGCATCACAAGGGATAGTACATTGCGGTACGTTATATCCGAGTGTAGGTTATAATCGAGTCCGTTATAACGAAATTCTACTGCACCTTTTCGATCTTATCAAAGCTTTTTCACACGGTACTGTATGTAGATTTTTATTAATTTCTATCAGTTATTTATATTTTCTAATGGCTGTCTCTCTATTTCTTAATTAAAGAAGGGAATATTTAAACACTTAGGACACCAATCGCTTCAATGGAGCTCTCACCATGTTTCGAATGTTTTCAACTCTTCGAGATTCTTAGAAATACTCGTCTTCCGAATTTTCGATGAGAGAAAAATGTTCTGGCTGCGGTCGAAGTAACTTCGCGCCCCCGAAAATGTAGCACTTTTTTAAAGGCTCAGATCCACGAAACGGATGACCGGGAGCTTTAGAGACACCTACTTGGTCAACGCTCAACGAAGAGGGCGGCGGTTGTGCAGAATTCGTAGCCTTGGCGGTTGATAGCCACTCGGCCGCGGACATCAAGATACCTGGCTGTCCTCTCTCCCGAGGCGCAATCATAATTCACTTAAGAGAGGGAGATAGATAAACCGTCGGATTTATCTTTTTGAACCCATTGTATAATTTAGGACCCAGGCGGTCGCACCTTGGACGCTACGAAATCTGCCTGCAAATGCACGCACGCAGTATGGTATCGTACACGGTCAACGGTACAGTATATCTGAAAATCTGAAGGCCTAACTAGGTTGCTGCCCGCCGCAAACGAGGTTCGTGAGTGGGTCCAAATAGATGAGATGAAACTCATAATTTATCTAGATGGCTGCGTGAATCAAACGTCGCCTCTGTCCAGCAGCCACTTAGGGCAACCATATCAATTGCGCAGCTTGTTTCATTATTATTAGGTCGAGTCATTATTGTACGTAACGCAGGCGTTTTATCTCAGAGCGAAAATGTCTGCTGCTAAACCCGCCTAAAATGGCCACCCGGTGTGGTATTTCAGAGACATGCCAGCAGGGTTATGGTGGGGTGGGGGGAATCAGACCAGCATGGATAATTTTTCATTATTTCAGTATGCTAAGTAAGTCAAATAATTAGTTAATGATACCATGAATCGTCTTCCCCTTGCTATACATGGAGTGGACCAGTTGGGTTGGAGAATGGAGAGTGAAGATCAGTAAGCAGTAATTAGGGATTTACCCTCTATCCTACATAAGATCTAGTGTTAATTTTAAAATTCTATTTCAAGATAGACATTTCAGGTACTGAGACTCCCAAGGCCAGTGGTAATCTTTACAAAGGCGATATAGAAGTTGTCTCTGGCGCTACATTACTTTATTACACGCTTTCAGTGGCGCATAGGCATATTTTCGAGTGGTCGGGAGAAAAAGTCTTGACCAACCTTCCCATGGATGTTAGTCCTTGACCTTGGTCCTGGCCTTAAGGACTCCTTAAGGACAAGTTACAAGTCCTTGGTCCTGGTCCTGGCCTTGAGAGCTGAGTCCTTGGTTTGTCCTTGAAATCAGTCCTCCTCCTCCTCCTCCTTCTTTAATCTTCATCACTCCAATGGTTGGTCGCACTATGGACTATATCCCTTTCCATTGTTGCCTATTGTTAGGTGTCCTCATGGCTTGGCATAGGTTGCAAGCCCCTTCCAAGTTCGGATGTTGCAAAGCCAGGTTGTCCTTGGCCTTCCTTGAGCTCTTCTTTCTGGAAGTGTTCCTTGTACGATCTGTTTCTCGAGACAATCCCTTGCTCTTTTTTACCATGCCCAAAACTGGCAGTTTTCTTCTTTTCATGTTATCCAAGAGGAGTTTCTGATATTTGACTTTTTTCGTTGCCCGTTCATTGGTACTCTTTGCTATCCAAGGTAGTCTAAGTAATCTAACTACTGATCTTAATCCTGTCATGTCGAAAGCCTCTGGGACTATGCGGGTGTCGTCTTTTTTGTTATTGTATTTAATCAGTAAGTGACTTGGACCATAAAACATTAAATGTATTAATTTAGTGTTCTAGTCTGTAGGTCTAGTGAATAAGAACTCATTCAAGATATATTTCGCATGTTTTACGGCCTGTGTTTATGGCACCCATATATTTTTAACACACAACAATGGGAGCAGCATATATGTATATAATATATACATATATATATACACACGTATATATTATATATATATTATATATTACAGCCATTACAAAGTCGGCCAACAAAATCGGTAACAACCTGCTTCGCTGTAAATATTTTCACATTCCGTGAGTCATAAAAAATATTAGCTACTATGTTTTACTGTTAAAATTAACAGTGCACTTTACCTTGGTCACAGTGTTCAAGCATTCGTTAATGGTAATGCTGCTTCTTATACATTCTTGCGTTTCGATTCGTTACTTTATACTATGTGCTGGGAATATGGCCTACATGTATAAAGCTTAGCATTAAATCACAATTTAACTAGAATAGTCAAGTCCATGATCCTGGTCCTGGCCTTGAAGGTTGAGTCCTTGTTGACATTTCTCCCCCTCCCGAATAGGGGGTCGCCCCTCCCCGTGGGTACGCAAAATATATCACAGTTCAGATAATTATTGTTCTTTTGTCACTAGGTGGACAAACTAAATTTTCTACTCATTTCGAATAAGACCAAGTTTCGAATAAGCGCTATAGAATTCGGTAATGTCTGTTATGTTCTAGCGTAAATTATTTGAGGTGAAGTAAATCACGTTAACTTCTTGATTATCAACAAAACTTATTGACAGCTTATCTATGTTACTAACGCCCCAGGTTAATGATAATTATCTGTATCACTCGAGCGCAAGGTTTCAGATATGGTTGTTGTAGGCCTACGAAATATCTGAAATATTTTCACGGATAGTGATATTACGATCAAAGCCGGATTAAGGTCCGAATGGGCCTGGGCAGTGGCGGCTCTAGGATTTGGCAAGTGGAGGGGCCGTTGGGGTGGCAATTCTAATCATGGGGGCAACCATTTGTTGGTAGGTATGCAGTATTAATTATAGGGTCCCAACTGGGGGGCCATTGGGGGAGAGCAGGCACTCAATATAGGCCTATATGTCGTATTTATTTACATATTTATAATCGGTTTATATGTGACATTACTGCCCCGCATAGAAATTGTTAAATTAATATAAAAACACTGCTATTAAATAACTCACATTGTTATAAAAGTGATAATCTTTTAAAAGTATTTTTCGCATAAAATTAAATAAACGGATCACATATCATTACAGACACCGCTGGTCCACTGTGACTGGTGTCTGATCAGTGGTCTGGTTATCGACAGAGATCTGTGGTGGTCCGGTGTTCGACAGATTATATTCTAGAATTTCAACCGTTAAAAATGGCGGGCCTATTTTTCATGGCGGGCCTGGAGCTTCAGCCCCCTCGGCCCCCGCCTTAATATGGCCCTGATTACGATTGCCTAGGATAGATCTTGGGGTCAAAGATATCGCACTGCCGTAAAAGCAATAGATTCATTATAGGGCCTAATTGTTTATCTGAACACAAGCAATAATGGCAAATTGTTGAGAAAAGTCCGTCTTTCGTGCATCTGTCTCTCATGCAATACATCTCAAGATCTTCAATCACGTAATCAAACTGATTAGAGCCTTGTTCTCGTGACCTGAATCGGACGAATCTTCTATATGCAATGTGCAAAGTAGTATTTTTGCATCTGTAACAAACAGTCTGTCCACTTGAGTCTCTGCTGACCAAAGGTTCCAGTTAGAAAGATGTATTCATTCTATGTTCACCTTTTGTTCGACTAAATAACACGGGCGGTTCTATTTAAAATCCCGCGGCGTACCTAGGGTGTGGCAGGCAGGAGTGGCGGCTCCACCGAGGGTGGGGGCAGGGGGCCCGTGCCCCCTATTGAGTGCCTGCCCCCCAGTGGCCCCCCAGTTGGGACCCTATACTTAATGCTACATACATTAAACAACAAATGGTCCCCCCATGATTAGAAGTTGCCACCCCACGCCCTCCCCCAGTTGCCAAATCCTAGAGCCGCCACTGGCGCCACTTAGGCCCTACTTAAATGGGGCGCCAAAAAGCTCTGTGGCCCTCTTCCTGTACTCGCCGCAGAAAGAGAAGAAACTGAGAAAACTTACGCCACCTCATGGATACACTGACCTTTGCCCGGCTGACAATCCACCTTGACTATAGCTATTTCAAAAAAGATTAAGCGCATAAGAATAAGCAGCTACTGCTGCAATACCGCCAAAGCGCTATATAAATTTGCGAGATTTTACTTACTTACTTGCATCATAGACATAGACAAGTAAAGGCAAGAAAAATGCATTTTCGGATTTAATCTAGTCAATAGAATGTCATGATTTGCTGGACTGCGCTTTGCTAAACTCTATTTAATTTTCTGACCCACCCCCCCGCCATGGGCGCCAAATGCTCCCTGTTGAAATTCCATCGCAGCTATTTCTTGGATTTAAATAATAATGTGATGTTAAGTGACTTATACGAGGCTAGATTAGTCTGTGCGTAAACCACTGTTGATATTGCTGTTGATTACTGTTTATATATTTCAAGTTTTCTAAATTGATTGTAATAGCTAAGCCAGATTAATATAAGCAAAAAGGGTCACTCCATTCGTTATGCGGCACTGGCGAAAATTTTCCATGAGGCAAAACACCATGGCCACAGTTAATATTTTGGCAGGTTTTCAAATGCAAAATGTGACGATTTTAAAAGATTGTCGGAATGCAAGGTAAGAACCACGCCAAACTCAGGTACTGCGAAACTATATAGATTGAGTAGTGTTTTAGTTTGAAAATGTTGGTTAAAAGCCAAACTATAGTTAGCTGCAAAAATAGATTTGCATTTTCCAGTGGGAGGTGGGGCTGGGACGTGGGCGGGGTGGGGGCAAGTGCCACGCTACGATGTCTCAATGTGGCGTATCCAAAGCAGCCAGCCTTTTACGCTAAATAATATTATAGTAGATTGAATGAGACTTATCACTGATATCCGAAGTTGCTGATAAGCAACAAGATTGGGCAGATTGGCGTGTGTTGGGTGGGTGGGGGAGGGGGTGGGGAGGGGAGAGGGCTTGAGGTCACTCTTAGTGCACGCTTAGAGTTACGTCTTTCAACGCCAATTAGGAGTGCAAGGTCGTTAAACAAAGTCTTGATGATAAAACAATCAAGTATCCAGAAACAATTGAACGACTTATTCATTTTTTTCTCGATTTCTGACACTCTATTGAAGTCTTTGCGTAACAGTGCATGCCTCCGTATCGCATAAAGTGGCGTAACCAGGATTTCGGAATAGGGCCACCGATTCACCGTAAAGAGAATTTCCACAAGTCGTGGCACTATAAAAAGTGCAAGATCATATTTAGTGTCTTTATATTTCCTAAGGCCGAATATTCTCTGTTGTTTATGTGTACAAAAGAATACAGCGCCATACAAATTGTCAATTGCGCGACGTTATACTTGACTAAAAATGCTATTTTTATCCTGTCCACCACACCTGAAACGTTCCACTTACTGCACCTTGCGACATGAACAACATCACTGTTCACTGTTGTCCATTACAATAACAACGATAGCGATAATGCCCACAACCAAGTCTCTCATATTATTATCATATAGGATCTCATTGAATTGAACTGGGTCGTTCGGCTTTATAGATTTTTATTTTACGACAAAGAAATCCATGTTATTGCGTCAGAAAAAAAACTCGAAATTATTTGATGACGTCATCGTATTTTGTTTATTGTTTATCGACTCGAATGATCTTTGGTCCGCATTGTTAACAAATCAACTGAAGATAACAAAGATGAAAATGTAAAATGATATATCTGGAAAAATCGAATAAAATCGAAATAACCAAAAATCGATAAAAAATATAAACGTTTTTAGCTAGCAGCGCATAGATCTCAAAAAGCATCGACCAGTGCTCAGAAATGTCGACGCGTAACAAAGATGGCCGCATTCTCTATCAAGACGGAACAAGTCTGGAGACATTTCTGGCAGAAAATTGCCCGTCAAGAGTGATCGAGTACAGTAAACGCATTCATTGCGTCACGTATCATGACGTCATTTGAAATGCACCTATATCTGTGTGACGTCATCTGACTCTGACGGCTATTTTCTGATTAATCAATTTTATTAATTAATTTATTTATATTTTCGGGTGTTTTTCTTGCAGCCCCAATATCTTCTGGATAATGGTTCTTAACCCGGCCGCCCCCCGAACGTTCAAGAACGATCCTGATCACGTGATCATAAACGAGCGATTCTTCTTCGATAGATGGAACCACATACTGGCGACTCGTTGCCACGTCACTGCTGATGACGTCAAATGTAGGTGAACTGCAGAATGACGTCATTATTATACGGATGACTAAAATAATTATAGGTGAAGCGCAAAATGACGTCATTACCATTGGCGTAGCCACGGGCGAAAACTGGGTGACGGCGGACCCCTCCACCTCCCCCTCCCAAAAAAAAGAAGAAAGATCGGATTGGGACCGGTCGCGAGATTCGTCCAGAACCTGTGAGTAGTTGGGGGGAGGGTGTAAGAGTTAGATCGAAGAAAAAGCACCGAATGGCAGACTTTAAAGTGTTTGAGACGACGACATTTTTAAAATGTCGATGTCGGAGAAGTGCTCTCCCCCCTATTCTGAAACCTTGGTTGCGCCATTCATTACTACGGACGACGTGAAATGTAGGTGGCTTCCTCTCTCTCTCTCTCTCTCTCTCTCTCTCTCTCTCTCTCTCTCTCTCTCTCTCTCTCTCTCTCTCTCTCAGCAGATAATGCAAGACCCAGAATTAGAAAATAAATCTAGTTAATTTTATTAATTAATTTAATTAATCCGGTTTTGTTACTTTTCGGTCTGTCCAGATTTGGCCAGCGTGACCGGTTTCGTGTCCGGAAAATGGATAGCGGAACTGACGAGGGAAGAAGTCGATGACGTATGGAGGCGCGTTGCCACGGCAACCGTCGAGAACCGATTGGGAAGGGCCGCCAAAGTGAGTCGGACGAACGCCAGATGGCGCAACATAAATGTCGCGATGCCAGGTTGAGAAATTGGCGCTATAAAATTTCTAAATTCATTTAATTTGAATGTCTTTTTCTGTTGGTGCTTGCTTGGATGGTCAATTAATTGATTGGGTGGGTGGATTACCGGGTGCTTGTCTGATTGATTGTCGATTGACCCTTTTGATTGAACAGGTGACCAGTCTGAACATCAGCAGAGAAAGACCCGGATGTCGTCACGTGATCGTCGTTTATCTACGGGATTTTCTCGACGAAAGCTACGTGAATAGGACGGAAGCGGTGCTTCGAAGCTGTGGCGTTGCGTCTTCCATGACCTTGACCCCTGACATCTACCACCGCCTAGGTCTCTACTTCCGAAACGAGTACCGCATCTCACCTGTGTACCTGAGATCCAGGTACTGCAAAAAGCAATCGTCTAGCCAATCAGACTGCAAATCGTCGAAGACGTCACTATCTCTCCCCCACTAGTCAACAGAAATGGAAGCAGTTAATGACTTGTGCTAAACATAGAAATAAGGCTTAAAGCTGCAGTCAGCTGAGTAAGACTTAAGTAGGACATTCGTTATTTACGGATATCAGTTGGAAATACTGTAGATACCTACTTTTAGTATTACATAGAATTCTTAAATCTATTGAGGCAGCCAGGTTGAGGTGGGGAAAGTTAGAGAAAATTCAGGTGTTTGACAATACCTGTGTTGCTATAGCTACGCTACACCTGTGATAATTTCGTTATTGATTGTGCTGTTATAATACCGTACGTAATTAAAACAGTTTACAGTTCAATGTCGACTTTGAATTGGGGGCCAATGGTCATTATATAGTGAACAACAGATTCAAAATAAAGTGACATTTATTTTTAGTTTTCTGCAAAAAACAAATTTCTGTACAATTAAAATTCACGGAAAAATTAACTTAAAACTTGAATTTAAATAAGCACCTGCTGATTGAACGCCACACAAATTAACGTCAATTTCTCATAACACGAAGACAAACATCACTGCTCTACATAATATATAACGTAACGTAACATTTGTATAGCGCCTACTACAGGTGTTGGCAACCTTCTGAACAGCGCTGGCCAAATTGACATGGTAATGTCTGGCTGATGGTCATGTAATTACGGTAAATGATTTTCCACGGGTCTCTGAAAGGTTTTAAAGTCTATGTTTTTAAAAAGAAGGTTTCTGTTGGAAAAAGTTCTAAAGTTCTCAAAAAATACGCAGATCAAGAGCGATAAATTGGTGATGACTTTTTTGGTTGCTAGACTTTAAAGTGCCCTTGACTTTGGCCCCTGCTATGTTACGGCGCTATATAAATTGTCATGAACAATAAACAATATAATGCCGTTGATCGAATGAATGATTCACTGTTCAGATGGTTTGTTTAGAGAAGGCAGTCACATTTAATTTTTGCGAGGACCGGATTAAACTCGCTGGCGGGCCGCATATGGCCCGCGGGCCGAAGGTTGCCGAACTACAGAATATTGATTTTCTACCAACAGGCGCCATCTTTAGTATCATATTTAAACTTTGGTGAAGCGAAACAATATTAGCCTTTTAAAAAACATTTTCAAATCAACAAGTCATTTAATAGCTATCAGCTAATTAATTAATTAATTAATTAATTAACTATGACAAATAAGAAACAGTCCCACTGAGACGACGACCCGGCTCCAACCGGGGTCGGTCGATCGTTCTTCGCTCCACTCCTGATCATTGCTCTCGTACTGCGTGTCTCGGGTACTCGGTACTCGTCTGCCTGCACCGTGACCTTGACTTCGAGTGGTGACCTTTGGAATGGTCGCACAGGTGAACGGCCGCCTGAACCCACCAGGCAACGGACCGGCGGTGCACGTGACGTCGACCGGAACCGGAAGTGATGGCCGGTGCCCGGTCGAAGATGACGTCAGCATCTCGAGTGTCTGTCGCCGATTGGCGGGCTTTTTCTCCGACGACACCTGGCGAACATCACGATCATTAAACGTAATAACAGCTAAATAATGAGACTAACTGTCTAAAACGGAGATTGATTTTATAAAAAAGAGTGTATGAGAGCAAAGCCCCACATATTTTCCCCACAATTGGGTAGTAGGCCTACAGCTAGAAATCCCTCCCTCTTTGGGGTAGGTTTTAACCATTGGGAGAGGATGAACCCCCAAGCGCCCAAAAATCGAACAAGACGACAAAATGGAATACAGCTTCGAATATCTGTTTAAGCAATTAATATAGCCCACGTGATACCCCACGTGACATGTGTACCTACCGAACCCTGTGACCCTGACCCTTCCTTCGGTGGTCGGCTCTGCCATTGGGACAGGTGGCTTCAACGGGAATCTCAGAGCATCTAGGATGGACGACCGAACGGATTCACCGCAGGCCATCCGGTGCGAATTGACGTCGAAACCAATCAAGGCAAAGATCGCCACAAACGTCACATGGGCAAGAATTCTGCAACGAGAAAACAACACCGGGTGCCGTAACTTCGTCGACGTCAGGACACAACAGTCGAAAGTAAGAAATTCGTTTATGCATAAATTTATATGGCGCCATAATATGTGCAATTGACATTAAACGGTAATCCGGTCTTCCTCCCCATACAGAGTGACGTCAGATGCAACGGAATATGACGTCACTTTGAATGACGCTAAAATAGATGCATTGACTGTCACTCCTCGATAAATTTTTGAGTGATCCATTTTTAGAATTTAGTGTCTTTTTTAGAAATTGCATTCTAACGAATCATCCGATATGCACAACTAAGCACTTACTCAAATCTTTGAAAAACCAAAATTACTCTCCCTCTCTCTCCCTCCTCTCTCCCTCCCTCCTTCTCTCTCTCTCTCTCTCTCTCTCTCTCCTTTAAAATCATCGCACATACGCTGGCGCAAACCTGGATGAATAGTGGGGGCTATGCCAAACTTCCCCTTCCCTATGGTAGCCTCCCAAAGAGTGGGGGCTCGAGCCTAGGGGCCAAACAGAATTTTACGCCTAGGGCCTATGGCCCTATGCGCTGCTCACACAACGATTACGCAGGCCTATGTGAGCATAATTGCCAGGCTAAATTGTTATTTAAGTTACATCGGTTTGTTGATTAAATATAGAATTGATATGACCACCAAACTGCAAAAAAAAACAGAACATGATTAAGCGTTGTTTTATTTTTTTACTTGTAGAGATTAATAGAAACTCAAATGTAATAGTATTCATAAAAAGACGTTTAATTAAATCCTACTTTTGAAAATCCATCTTGAGAAGATCCTGTGACGCGGAATTTCCAACTTCTTTCTTATCTAAGATATTCTCTCTGGGTTTTCTTTCTTTCTCTCCTCCAATCAAACTGTTCCCGTCGCTCTGGTTCTTGTGTCTTGCGTCCGTTCTTCGGTTCCAGTCGTGGAAAAGTGACGGTGTCGACCTCCGTCGTTGTCCTTTTCTCCGTCCGTCCGTGGTGGAGTGGTTCCGGTGGCACGCCCGGCGCTGGGGGAGGCAGAGGCCAACCGCCCATCGTCTCTCCTATCACGCCACCGTCTCAGGCGGCCCGTACACCAGGGGTTCGACGCAGTCCTCGGTTGCCATTGGCTGGATCCGGTGGTCAGTTATCAGACAAGACGTCTGTTCCGATGCCAAGGGCGCAAACAGGTGGTTCCTTTGGTATCTGCGCTCGGAAGCGTAGTAAACAATTCAGCTAAGTATTAAAAAGATTATATATAACATAAGCAGATTTTTTCTTATAAAAATGGGCGGATTAGAAAACTCTAAACCGCGAAGTGAAACCTTAGAAACAAAGAAAGAATAATCTATCTGAAATGAATACGCTTAATGCTTTTCACGTTCGCAAGCGCCTAGAGATTTGATCTCAATTATGTAATAAAGAGCTTGATAAGAAATATCAGTCTTTAAGTTGATATCAACTTGCTGATGACTCCCCAATCTGATGTGTTTTCAGCCTCTGGTGCGATAATATAATTAAGAGGATGCTGAAATGGAAGAGAAACGAGATATTCGCTAGGTGGAAGCACGCTGCCGGAGGCAGAAGCCCCTAGCGAATTGTTGAGAACTTCGGACACTTTTGTTAAAAATTTTGTTTTGGGAACTTCATGGCGAAAAGAATTTGTGGTCGCAAGATCATAAACAATAATTCATTGATAGTATGGTTCCTGTGCTAAGACTATTTAGGCAGAAGGTGCTATAGCTTTACTTTTAATAATTTTCAAATTTGTTGCCAAACGTTTGGCAAATTGCAATAGTTGATAGACAGAGTGGGAGACCACCTGAATTTACGCTACCATTGCTTCGGCATCCGTACGTACCAAGGGTTTCCTAACAAAACAATAGCTCAAATTAGAGCACTTTGTAAATTTATTTGTTAGTATCTGCTAGATTTTCAAACTAGCAATCTACTGGTTTTCTCGATGAGGAGCGGCAACAGTCGCAACACTTTGATGATAAGGAAGCATTTGACTCCACTGCACTCCAGTTGTTGCGATGGATTCATCGGTTGTTGTTGTTGCTGCTGCTGCTGCACTGTTGTCGTTGTTGTCCACGGTTGTCCAGTTGTCCCACGGTTATCGTCATGTCATCTTCATGCACGGATTGCTTGCGGGAAGAGAGGAAATCAAGTATTTCGAGAAATCTGTGGCAGAGGTTTAGTGTTTATCTTCTAAATAAAATGACAAAATACAGATTAAATTTACTGTTTATAAATGATTCCTCAATTAATTCAATTAATGCGCGTTTTATTTATCAGATCCGTGGTTGTAATTGCTGAACAGCGATTTGTGAAATTTTTATAGCGCCATTAGAAATTGTGCAAGGCATTGCCTCAACCTATTTAGTACACGGCGCCTTGCCCGACTTAGCATGAGTGAGGTATGGCCTTGAGTCAATGTTGAAAGGGACCAAAGGTCATTTTTGAGAGCCTTAGTGATCAACTATAATATGACAATTCTGCTGATTCATTTATAATAATTGGACTTGGAAAATTTTAACAAAATACTCTCCAGAGGTGCATAAGAGCCAATCATCAGCATAGCAGCCATAGCTTAATACGGATATTCTATACTCCATACAAATTGCTATAGCATACAGTCTTATATAGCGGTGTGCTGTAGTTATGGACAGTAATGGTGTGGAGTTTGCTGCATCAACTGGCTGTGCCTGGTTCTGTTTCTTAGTGCCATCCGGGCACCAACATCACGTTCATAGACAAGTTCAAATACCTGAAAAGTTTCGATCCTCTCTGGCGCCAGGTTGGAGAGATTCGCCCGGAGATGATGAAGGTGATGTCGGAAAATCCAGACGGCGTCCATCTAGTCTGCTTCTCACAGGGTACGCATTGCATCACCATGCATACTTCTTTGTTTTACTAAATGTCCACGATCTATTTATGAGATGGCACATGATGACTATTATAGGCATCAAGAACAACAACAACATCATCATCATCATCATCATCATTGTCATCTTCATACTTTAGCAAAGGGAAGAATAATTATTGATGGCAGACTGATTTTTGGTCAAACTCGGACAGCCCAATTTTCTGGATTCCTTGCTGTTTAGGTTGTTTTTAGTTTTTGTTTTATTCTGTATTTTTCAGGAACCTTGAACCAGAAAGCTGGTCTTATAAATGCTATTGCAATTATGCAGCATGCTATCAAGCAGGCTATCTTTTAATATACTTCAGCATTTAGAAATATATCTTTCGGTTGTTTGTTTCTGTTTTTCCATTCGAAAGGCGGGTTGATTTGTCGTGGGGTTCTGGAGACATTACCATCACACAATGTCGTCAACTTCATCTCCTTGAGCGCTCCACAGGGCGGACAATATGGCAGTAAGTTGCCATGTATAAGTGTTAGATCACGTATTGTCAAGTTATAGACTTTGTACTTATATCTTGTGAAATGAGTATTGATAAACATATGTCTTTCTTTGTATTATATGCTATTTAGCTGTTGAATTTTTTGTTTTTCTAGCAACTGCCTATCTTGCACCTCTGTTGCCAAAATACCTGACGAAGGATTATTACAAGTACGAAGTGTTTCATGTCAAATATTAATTCAAGAGATCCTGTTAATGTTTTAGAAGTGGATTAGAAAATTAAATTCTATTGCTTTGTTTATGGTACTTTAATGTGTACCGTATATGAATTATCCACGCACTTTGCGTGTATCGCATCTGCATAAAATGAACAACATATCATACAAATGTTATCAAGTGATTTCAGCACATTCTGATAACATTTACTAACAGCCTGTAGGCTCTATGACCATATGAAATATAAGCTATCCAAAATATGTAAAATTTTATAGACTGTATAATTTTTCTATTTCGCGTCTGACAGTAATTTATTATAATTAAATTACACAAAGTAAGCTGGATGAGCTTGTATTGTATGGTTAGAATGGCTTTAATTTATATTGTAGATTATTTTACACAAAGTTGGGTCAACGTTGGTCCATTGCAAATTACTGGAATGGTTAGATATGTTTTTGTACAAACCGATTGTCTTATGCGGCATAATATTACATATTATTTATGAGATGGCACATGATGACTATGATAGGCATCAACAACAACATAATCATCAGTTATTCATGTCTCTGTTTCTTTTCTTCCAGATGTGAAAGTTATTTTCTTGAGTTTATTATTTCAGACCCGCATCGCCAAAAGCTGTTTTTCCACTGGTCGAATTTCCTTGCAGTAGTGAACAACCAGAGTACCACAAATACTTCCTTCAGTCCAGGTACTTGTTACAACTAGTTGGTGCCTGTTATGTATGTGTTTGTGTGTGTGTGCATGTGTTGTCTGACCAGTGGTGAACTGTGTTGGTGTGGCTGGTTTCTGGTTAGTTTTTCAAACCCTTCTGCAAATTCAATGTTTTAAAAATTATTGTTATCCTTACTACTAGTTAGGTTGTTAATTCCCTGCTACAGCTAGGCTTGCTATCTGTTATGCTATAATTAATTTATCATCAAGGTAGCTTCATTTTTATCAGCTGTGATGTATTGTATAATTGTATTGCTTGGTGCTGATTGAAACTAAAATCTCTTTCTTTTTTTCTCTCTCTCTCTCTCTCCCCCTTCTCTCTCCCCCCTCTCTCTTTAATGTGAATTCAAACCAGAAGACATCTTGTTTTTGTAGCATTTCGAAAGAGTTTCCTCCGCTTGAAGAACCTCGTGTTGGTCGGTGGTCCGGACGATGGAGTCATTACGCCTTGGCAGTCGAGGTTGGCCTCTGGGAGCAGTTTACTTTCCAGTTTACTTTCCATTTGCCAAGTTTTTTCTAGGGCCGGTGTCGCTAATTTGCTTGTCTTACGAGTTGTCGGCGTGCCTTGGAAGATTTGATTTTCACAACTATATTCACTTAATTAAGCTGTACAGTGATGATATACAGTAATGTAACTTAATTCTCATTACCTCTCAAGTGCATATCCCAGTTAAGTTTACATAGTCATTTAGTGCAGAGGCTATGCACTTAATTGGGTTTTACTGTCTACTTATTGAGCCATATGGAAACCTTGCGGATATCTTATCCCTTATAAACAATTTTAACACTCTGAATCCCAAGCTGATGGCTGTCATGTGCTTTCATCTGGAAAGTTCAGTTTCAAAGGGTTAATTAATACAGAATGAAATTTGCAGGTATTTGTGCCTAAGCAATCGGATTGAAGTTGTACATTTCAGTCACCAATATGATTAATTTGAGATTTGATTAATGTGAATTAATATGAATAATTATTGGAAATCTTCAAAATTCTTTCATTGAACTTGTTAGAAGACGTGTATGACGATTTTCATTTCAGTCAGTTTGCTGTTTTCGATGACAAAGAGAAAGTTGTAGAAATGAAGCATCAACTGGTAAGTAAGACAGTCAACTGAATTCATTGTTACAGTTACTCATGGTATTGGTCAAATGTATACAGAAGCATTGCTTAATACATAGTATATAGTTTCTGTATTGGTTTTAATATATTTCTGTGTTAAGGTACTGGCCTCAATGATATATTGCTTAGTTTAGTCTAAAATTATTGGCATAGTGAGGAATTTTATTAACCCCTTAACTGGGGATCCCGGATATATCCGTCCATTTTACATTGAGTTACAGTTAAATACACGGTTAAGGGGTTAAGAAAGCCCCACTGTCAGAGTTCTTGGCTTGTCTTATCCATTCTGTTCTGAGATTTTCTGCATTGCTCTTCTATAATGTAATCTTTTTCATTAGCCAATGGTCCACGGCCCATACATTGATCCTCCGATCTTCCTCATGATATGTCCAAAGTTCCCTTCGTCTTTTTTGTCTTTTCCCACAACTGTACTTCTGTTCCAGCTTTCTGTATTATTTATGTATCACCACTTTTGTTTTATGACCATTCCATATTGGGTAAATATACTGAAGAAATTATCAGAAAACACGAGAAATCATAAACTTGATAATTAATTGTTGTCATAAATCGAACTTCATTGCAGTAAAGAAAAGACAATCTTGAGAGATTTGTTCTCATATAACTACTTAATGCGGTCTATTTTCAGCTTTATCGGGAGGATTATATTGGACTGCAGACATTGGACAGGCGCAGTTCGCTCCATCTGTGCACTGTTCCTGGAGTTCATCATACTCACTGGCATCGCAACCTCACCGCCTTTGAAAAGTGCATAAAGCAGTGGCTTGACTGAGTGTTGGTGTTGAGCTGTTCCTAACCCGTTTCTGATCTCACGGGCTTAATGTGGCGAATTTTATACGTAAGCGGTGTTACGTTAAAAACCAGTAACAGTTTTTAAGTAGAGATATTTTCCTAGTGGCAGTCTTCAATTGAGCAGGAATTCTAGAACTAGTCTCTTGAAATCACTCATTCATTTGGTTTGTCTACTGATTTTTTTTAGGTGTCATGTATTTGTGTCACATATTCTGCATTTTTATATTCACTTTCTGACCTTTTTTAGACAAATCAACGCTTCAGAATTTATGGTGCTCATTTTAAAGACATTTTTTTATACAATAAGAGCAGTGTGCAATTTCTTATACATGATTCATTTATTTAGTATCTTTTATTACGAGTGAAATTTGCAGATTCTTTGAAGTCTGTTGTAAAATTGGTTCTGTTGAATTCTGGATATCAAATTAATGTGTTTCAAAAGAATCACGTTTTTATTGAGTGAAATAAATTTTAGAAATCGATTTGTAGAACATGGGGGTCAATGAATTTGATCTGATTTTCAATGACAATTGTGCTCAAGAATAATAATCAGATTGCATAAGTTACTTTTTCTGTACACTGTACCTCAAGTGGATGCAAATGTTATGTTAAATCACAAGTCATATATGTTTTATTTAAGCTTTTGACTGATTCTTCAACCTGTTTAAGAAAAATTGGATGTTTTACTGTTAACTTGTATTCAATTTGTGATCTGCAGTTTCTAAAGTCACCAAGTTTTTCTTCTAGCAAATTCAGCTAACATGTTAAACATAAGTGTTGAATTTGTTGATTTCACAACGAGACTTTCTCTTGTATGTTTGTGGCTTGTATTTAGAAACAATTGAACTTGTTTTTAGTTCACCGTACTGAGTAAAGATTTTTTCCTTGCAGTTGCCTATGATTCCTGTTAGAAATTTTGGGAATGTGGACATATTTCTGATGAGTTCTATCAATTTCTTATCTTTATGTTATTATTATGTTATGCTATAAATTATTATTTTAATTTTATTATTTTTATGTTATTATTATCTGTGTTATAAATTAAGTTCTGTAATAAAGCATAAAGCAGTTTCCAGTAGCTTATCCAGGATTCCAGAATGGGGGGGCATTTGCACATTTTTCGGTCCAAATGTCTTGATGAGCAAAAAAAGTTCATCATCTCAAAAACTTTAAAGTCTATTATCTGGTGCATTTCCTCGGTCTAATACTACCCTCCTCCACCCCACTGATTAGTGGTTTTGGACAAATCTTATGCCCGGTTGGAAAAGGGGGGCGGGTCCCCATGCCTCTCCCATGGCTACGCCAATGGCAGTTTGTTATAATTTGTTATTCCTAATTATGCAGACTTTTTTATGTGTTAATTTACATGAGAAGGTCCATACTGTCTAAATCGAGTGTCTAGAGACAGAACTAACATAATAGATATTAAAACTTGTATCTGTTATGACTGAGGATCTGAAGTTCTGTGACTTTAAGAGGAATATAACAATATGCAGGTTTGACAGTATACATGTTCTTCTCATTGTCTTCAGAATTGTATTGACAAGCTAAAATGACTGTACATTTCCAATCTTTTATTTAATCATCTTATTACACAGCAAGGCAGAATTCAATACAGTAATTTTCAAACTAAAATATGTTTATATTTAATAGTTTATAGCAAATATGAAGCTAAACTTTTCCTTTTAAATGCAATATCCAAATTAATCATTAGCTGCAGATTGCTGCTTCATCATCCTTTATTTATAGCCGCATGCAAATAAAATTAAAACTGGATAAAATTCAAATGGTTATTAATAAAAGTTGAAAATATAAAAGTGATTATTCTAATACTGGCAAAGAGATCCTGTTTGGCACTTGATGTTAACCATTTATGACAGTTTGAGTCTTATTGTTAATTTTTGTATTATGCTAGATTTGAATGGATAGATAGATGATAGATGTTATGATGGTCTTCCCACTGCAGTGTTTAGCACAGGTCTTGGCTGAGATGTTTGGTCAGTCCAGATATATTGGTGTGACCGACATTGATTTCAGTGTTGGAGTCGGTTGGAGGGTAGAGCTCACTGTCCGAAACGTGCTTGTAGCCTTTCTTCAAATCGACGTATTCGAATCGTTGATGAGTTCGACGTGAATTGGATCTCTGGTCGGATGGAGATGGGAAATAAAAACGTCCCAGTCGACATTTTCCACCCCGATGTCCTTCATCATATTCAGTTTATCCTCTATGTAGTTCATGTGCTTTTCGGGGCATTCCAGCATCAGACCGGCCATGAGGCTTTCGAATATCTGCGGGATCCGTTTCTCGCGTAGATACCCGATGGCGCTCAGCTGCTGTGCAACGGGGCCGTCCGACGGGGATGGGGGTTTAGGTGGCGCCGGACAACGGCATAGATGTATTTTATCTGCAAATCAGCAACACTTAGATTTAATTGAGTCCAACTGTGCCTTAACTTCCACTGATATGACATAATTGGGAGGTCTATAACTCTTTTGCCTGCCTGTTGTCAAATTCGAGCAAAAATATCAAAATTAAGTTTTGGTAAAATTTCGAGATTTTTCGCGATGGTTAGTCCATGTGTTTTATTGAGCTGAAAACCTTGTTATATTATATTATATATTATATTATATAATGCCAAGAGAAAGTTTTTTTTTACAATGAAGCAGTATGATCGAACCAGAGGACACAGCATGAAACTGTTCAAGAAACGGGTTGAGAGACACAAACAGCACTTTTTTAGTGCAAGAGTGGTGGACAGATGGAATGAACTGGTTGAGAGGATAGTAACGGCTACAACTGTGAACGAGTTCAGAATAAACCTCAGACTCCTCAGTAGTTTAGGATATTAGATTGGACGGGAACAACAGTGGTTCTCACACAGGGCAGTCCCTACTGAACCACTTTAAACCTTGTTATATCATATATATATATTAAAAATAGTTTTTCTCAGATGGAAAAACCGAGTTTTCGGTGTCAGATGAATCTTTAAATTCTCGATATTTTTATGGGAAATATTGCCGGCTGAAGTCTTACACCTCCGAAATCAAGTAAAAGCGAGCGAGTATCTCAAAGAATTTGAACCTGATGTCATCAAAAGTCCTCTATCATCTCACCGTTCCCACGTCTGGGGCTCCGCTACTAGGCAGCTACTGTTGTGCTACTGTACATATTGTGCTGTTTTCCAGGGTGCTATAGAAATCCACGAGATTTTACTTTACTTACTTTTAGGCCCGCTGCAAGATAGCCACAATGGGTCTATTTGTCTGGATTATCAAAACTTGTAACGTCATTATAATAGCCCAATTAAGTTGCACTCCAATAGAATTCGTACACCAGGCTAATATTTACTAGCAGTTGCACCTGTATTTACCTGCCATATTTAAAGTTAATCGGTTTTCAAAGTTATCATTTTTATTAAAGGATTTTTAAAATTTAGTTGTCATGGAAACATCATAGACCCTCGAAACGCGGTGGGACCATAGATACATGAGCTGAATTTCTTTGAAATACCCACAACAGTCTTCCTTACTTGCTAATTTTCATTAATCATCCTGAATTTCAAGCACAACATTCTTGTTTTAAAATTACAAAAATTTACAGGTTTTGACCAGAGGCGTCGTGCAATGGTGGCTAGGGGAGTCTACAGACTCCCCACTTTTTGAGAAACATAATTTTTTTACATGTTATTAATAACTTTTTTATACTTTACATAAATTATAATTAAAAAATTAAACAAATAATTTAGACTCCCCTTATTTTTTTGATGCACTACGCCCCTGGAAGGAACCTGGACTCGAAGTTTGGATATCTATCAGGTGTCTGATTGCTTTAAAGGGTTTAAAAATCTATACAATATAGGCGAAAAGCCTCCATATTATATTGCCAATAGGCCTATTGGCCTAGACACATTAATAAGGTGGAAAGTGACGGATTTTTCTAGCCCAATGACATCACTGCAAAGCGTGTGAGGGTCCTAAATAGAAATTTGGGTGAAATATCGACATGAATTTTTGGGTGGCCCGAAAAATTTTCATGGACTATAGTCCATGGTTTTTTTTCGAAATTTGGGCGAAAATTTGTGGTGTCGTAGGGCTTTCATATTTGCACCGATTGAAACCCAGTCGATGCCTACAAGGAACCTGGACCCGCATTTTGGATATCTATCAGGTGTCTGATTGCTTTAAAGGGTTTAAAAATCTATACAATATAGGCGAAAAGCCTCCATATTATATTGCCAATAGGCCTATTGGCCTAGACACATTAATAAGGTGGAAAGTGACGGATTTTTCTAGCCCAATGACATCACTGCAAAGCGTGTGAGGGTTCTAAATAGAAATTTGGGTGAAATATCGACATGAATTTTGGGGGGCCCGAAAAATTTTCATGGACTATATATAGTCCATGGTTTTTTTCGAAATTTGGACGAAAATTTGTGGTGTCGTAGGGCTTACATATTAGCACCGATTGAAGCCCAGTCGATGCCTACAAGGAACCAGAGGCGTCGTGCAATGGTGGCTAGGGGAGTCTACAGACTCCCCACTTTTTGAGAAACAGAAATTTTTTTTACATGTTATTGATAACTTTTTATACTTTACATAAATTATATTAAAAAAATATATAAAATAATTTAGACTCCCCTCATTTTTTTGGTGCACTACGCCCCTGGTTTTGACCCCAAGCAGTCCCAAATTTCAACTGCAGAGCATCATTGCAAGTTCATTTGTCTCTCGTGAAATCAGAGCTAAGGGGCTGTCCATTAATTATGTCAACAATTGTTGGGCAACTTTGACCCCCTCGTCATCAACTGTCAAACTTTCAATTATGAATGTGTGGAGGCCTATTCTGTGCAGATGCAGGCATTCTTGTCAAATAAAAACAGAAGAAGCAAATACTAAATTGTCAAGTTGAATTACTCAAAGATGAGCCGAAAAGATACAAAACAGGCAACTGGAATAGAATTTTCAAAACATTTCAAAATCTATCTTGCAGAAACACAACGTTTGATGTTAATGTCTAAACCATAAATGTTCTGTCAAACTCCTGCAGATCTTATCAGAAAACTCTCTTTACTAATTCTACAGTGTTCTGTTGCTTCAAAAGGACTTTGTCTTAAGAAGTTGTGTTTGTCTAGTTGCTAATGATGTTCTCCGTGGTGATCACCATGGTGATCGCCATGGTGTCCATGATGTTGTTTTGACTTTGAAATCCCAAAAGCTTGGTCTATGGCGATGGTCAAGACCATGGCTCCAAATGCCCATTTGAAGCCGCGAAACAAGTTATTTAGAGCGCTGCGTCCAAACCCCGGCCAGTTCTTATAGCGCCAAACTTCATTTCTAAAAAACACAAAAACACGTAGATTAGTCGTTAAAGAAAAACCAACTCTAAACTAAAAAACTAATACAAGACTTCCATATGTTTAGTTCTCATAATTAACTTCAAAAATTAAAGTTGATAAAAAGGAAAGTCAGAAAAATTCATTCACTCTAGTCTACACTACCAATCACACTAATCGCTAATTTGTAACTGCCAGTAAAACACAAATATTCTCCTGAAATGTCAATTAAAATTTCTGCTCCTCAGGTGTCAGAGAATATTCTTTTATATCTCCATTATTTAAAATAAAGAATGCAATTAATAAACAATGAGGACAGATATTACTAATGCCTCATGACATTAGTGATATGCACACGACACTGTATAATTTCACATGTATAATTTCATGGGACACTGTATAATTTAATGGCCACTAATAGTAGTAACTTAATGATAGACAACACTTCACATATTAGAAGCCAGTTCACAGTAATGGATTCAATTTGTTTACACAAATTGCCAAAATTACCTCAATTTTATATTGCTACCTTAGTTTTGTATCTTTTCGGTTTATCTTTGAGTAATTCAACTTATTAGGAATGGTAGCAGTAACAGCATTATATCAGTAAACATCGAGTAATAATAGTAGAAGCAGCAATAGTAGTAGCGGCAATAGATGTATTAGCAGCAGCGGTACTGGTAGTAGTAGATGCAGTAGCAATCGGTTACGCATTATGGTAGCGGCGCTATAAAAGTTTATTGAGCGTTGTGTCCTTGGAGGATATAGTGAGCGGGTAATATGCGTCCCTGCCTTTTACCTAAGCCAGGGATCTTTGAGTCCTTTCGCTTCCAGGGATCTCTGCGTCCATTCGAGGTCCTTGATCCCGTCTATCTTGTACTGCTTCCAGTCGGGGACATGAAACTTCCCGTGACCGTGAGAATCGCCTCCCATCTTGAATCCCTGCGATCGCTCTTCTTTAACTTCTTTCCCATCATGGCGACTATCATATTCTCCTTCAGTCTCAAGTGCGCCATCTTAGTTCTATAGTTGGAGGTTTAAGTAAGTAAGTAGAATCTCGTGGATTTCTATAGCGCCTTAGGGGCAGGACAGCAGTAACTGCTTATTCTTAGGCGCTCAGCTTGAGGGGCATTTTAAAAAATGCCACCCCTTGGCCTTGCGATTATATAATTATAATATTTGAAACTTTTCCAATGATTCTTGTTTCTTTTAGGGCTCTAATATTTAGGCTAATTAATATTCAGTATTTTAGAATTTCATATGGAGCACTGAATGTGCAGGGAGGTACAACTTGTTCTGCTCCAGAGTAGTGAACAGATGGAATGAATTTGATGACATGACAGTATTTGCTACTAATGTTAATGATGTCAAAAATCACCAGAGAACCACAATATTAGATTATACATCTATATACAGTGTATGCCCTTAAAGACATTTTTATACTCCAAACCATACAATAACAATATTGCTTTGATATAATGCTAAATTTTAATGTACCAATAATGTATCAAAAGCAATAAATAAATAAATATATCTTACTATATTAACCTATTAGTTAATCAAGGCACATAGATCGATTACTATAAATGGTGGAAAAACAGCAAGAAAAGCAAAACTTGGATAATGTCATATTCAAATGCTATAGGCCTAATATCAAGCATAGCTGTCAATAATTGTCAGTAATAAGAATTCAGCAGAGGAATGACATACTGTATTTGAGATTTAACTTCTGGTTAATCAAATTAATTAAGTTCCATAACCATTTGCAATGGAGATCATTCTTCATGCTAAGCCCAATGCAATACAATAAACAACAGACAAGGCAAAGTCTTTGCATCAATCTTAATTCCAAGTAGAGAAAAATAGATTTTGTAAAATAAAACTGCAGTGTTCAAAATTCAAGACTGATATCATTCAGGCAGTTGTCGATAATTCTCCTTTCCGCTTCCAGTCGCTTTACCACCTCTTCCAGCCTCTCGGCGCTTTCAGATCTCGCTCCTTTGCCGAGCTTCACTCCGGCCATGATGAGGTTTGCGACGTCGAGCGCCACTCCGACCGCGGCGACGCCGTGTGCCAGAGCCAGCACTGCCACCCGCGATGCGGCAATCGTGCCCACCAGAACCAACCGACTGATCGGCATCAGGACCGCCTTGCCTCCGAAACTCAGCAACCCGACCAGGTTGAGCGCCAGTTTTGCATCGGTCCGCGCCGCCGCCGACGAGAAGCTCTTCATGACCTTGGACTTCGGGTCGGTGATGACCCCGATGAACGATTCCAGTTCGTCCTGGGGAACGTACCGCAGGAGCAGACCGGAGTTCAGATTCAGATACTTTATCTGATTCGCCACGTCCTCGAACAGCTCCTTGTCCCGCTGAAGACAGGCGGTCGCCTTCTTCATTTCATCCTTGTCGACGAAGATCTCGGCGACCGACGCGCCGATGGCGGTCACGGCGCCGACGCCCGAGACAACCCCGCCGGCGATGGCGGTCGGAATGAGGCTGGCCCCCATGGTAAACGGGGCCATGATCAAGCCCCCGATAGCGATGGCACCCCCGACAATCCCCACCGACGACGACACGGTCTGCGTTATGGCGACGTTCTTCGTCGTCTCGTGGAGCCTGTCGATGATCGGCCGCAGCTGAGCTATCGTTTCGTCTCTCTGCGGCGACCAACGCCGTATGTCCATTCGCAGCTGCGGAATGGCTTCGGTGACGTTGGCCGCAACCGTCAACAAGGCGTCGATGCTGTCGGACAACATGTCGGACCAGTTCCGTTCCTCTTCGTTCAGCCGCAGCAAAATCCTCCGAAGACCAGAAGAAACGCTATCTCCAGATCGAGTTCTCTTGGAAATTTCAACGAGGTAAGTCCTCAGATGCACCAAAGGCTTGGAACTGTCCTGAAAGAACGTGGCTATGGTGTTGGGCTCATCCTGTTCGTTCTCAAGAAACGTCGCGCACAATCGAAAACCCGCACCGTCTGTCTCCGTAGGTGCTGTTTTCATGTTGCACTGAAACCTACTCGTCTGTTCGAATAGGCCGGCAGGGTTCATGTCAAAGGCACAGACAAAGTCAGGCGTCAATATCAAATCAAAAAAGTCTCGTAGCTTTTTAATAAGGCATCTGTATACTTGAAAGTCTTTATTCAAATTGCGGGCAAAAATTAGAGGAAGTGTCCTGAACTGTTGATTCTGTTCAAGTCTTTGATAGATGAATTCGATAGGCTCTTCCACACTTCAGAAACAAAGAATATTCAAACAGTCATTATTATTATTATTATCATCATCATCATCATCATCATCACCGTCATCATCATCATGGCATTAAAAACAACTAACGTTTGATTGACCAAAGGATTGGTTGATTGACTGACAGATTGATTAAGTCACTGTTGAGTACAGTCAAGAGTCATAGAGGTTAAGATATCAACTTTGTCTAATATTGCAAAATTTTGGAGCTGCATTATCCGAGTTACTAGACAAATATTGAAATATAAATAAACAACTTTTAGCTACTAACATTTTGAGTACTGGCATAATAAAAATAAAGAAATCAAAATAATAATGATATTAATAACTGTATCCATTATATTAAACTAAAATTGTTTATTGAAGTCCTTTTAGTCCTGCGATAAGTGACTTTGTGATATCTGTACAAACACTTACATGGCTCCCTCTAGTTCCTCATCTCTGCATTGCTCGATATCTTCAACAGCATCGATAATTCTTTCGAAAATCTCGGCCGTATCCTTTCGACATTCAACCCAATATTTCCAAAAGAGAAAAACTCGACCCCAAATCATCTGCAAACACAGCTGCTTATCGTCCATCTCCGGGCAAAAGTCTGGCCAAAATTCACAAACAAATCAGAAAATAAAATAGACAATTAAGTAAAATGACAAACGTGTAAACAAGAAGACTGTCAAGATAGAATTTAACCGACTGGTCGAATGAAGCGAAGAAGCCACATTTTACCCGAATAAGGTTCGACCCTGGTATTTGGGTCAGTATCTCCGGTTGGCAATGGTTGATAGTTGAAACCCTGGGTGTCGCTGTCTCGTGATTTTGAGATCGCAGTGTCGATCTCTTCGAATTCTTCGATCTTCTCTCTCTGCAACACGATGTCTCCAAGTATAACGCTGTAGTCGTTCTTCTGTCTTTCGTTCAAGTGCTCCAACCAGACGTATGGCATCTGCATTGAAATTTAAGTCAAATGATTAAGCACACATAACAAAGCCAAGAAAATCATTATGAATGTACACCAGTAAGTAAGTAAAATACTGTGTTTATATAGCGCCTTTGAAGTAGTATCGCAGTAGCTGCTTATTTCTATGCACTTAAATCTAAATTTGAAATAGCAATAGCCAGAAGAAGGTGGCATCAGTTAGGCAGGGTAAGTATCGTTTTGTTAACCTTTCGTACAATCATACACTGGCAACTAATACACGGATGAAACTAGTACAAAATACACATCCAACAAAAGTACCTGGAGAGCCAATGATGAGGGATATGATCACAAACTGCTACTTACAAATAAATTAAATTAAATTTAAATAATAAATAGTTAATATAAAAAAACAAAGAATGCAACTTAAGCAAAGTTTTCTTTCTGATGAAGTTGTACTTGATGGCCAACAAAATGAAACTTTGAAGCAAAGGTTGCTGCTAACTTTTAGGAAAAAGCTGACACAATTACCCCCAGAAGTACACCTAGTAGAAACCCCTTACTAAGCCTGTAGGCATCTGGCATGTAGCATTGTAACTCCTTGTAGGATGTGCATATTGAATGCCTTAATGTGAGATGGAGTCATAAATAAATAAAAACAGTTTGAATATTAAAATCCTTCTTTGAGTATCATACTCCAATTTTGTATCATTTATCCTGACAAGTCAGAGCATTATGGTGTCAGATGAACATCTGGTAAAGCTTTCATATTTGCCCAATGAAACCTGTAACTTATTATGGAACAGCCGTCTGTCACAGAACAATATGACAAAATGTGCAGACAAGCCTAGAAAAACCTACCACAAGTCACACGTCCTCTGCGTGATAAAGGCCAGAATCAAATACAACAAGTATAACACACAACCAGTTTACGGTATTCTATGGATTTCAAATGAATAACGATTCCAATGTTTTTGAATTTAATTAATTTTCTACGTTACAGAACCTGAATACAACAGATGTTGGGAATGCAACAGATATTTCTGGCTTGGCCTGGCTCTAATTATGATTGTATGTGATGCGTCCACAGCTGATGCCATAGGCATTATGATAGTGGTGTCATAGAAGTTTATTGGTTGTTTAACTGGATGTTGAAAACTGTCACAAATTCAATGACATCACTATAGAAAGGAAGCAACCAACGTAGTCACACCCTACGTATTACATTACCAAAGGTTAGTAATATTACCTGATAAACCAGTAGCTCTCCCACCAATTGTGAATACTTCGTTCTGATGTTCTTTATGTGATTCCACCAACGAACCTGACTCGTCTCACTTTTGGAATGAAAAGCTGGAAGGGTTGCGGCAGTCGCAAGCGTCAGACTGCTTAATACTTCACGGCAGATGGATTCGCATTTCTGCCAATTAGAATCCAGTACATCTAGAAACTTCATCTCTACGGCTGTCTGTGCGACAACAACAAAAACACAGCATGGCTTTTAGAAAGTCCATTATTATTATTATTATTATTATTATTATTATTATTATTATTATTATTATTAAACGACAATTTATATAGTGCTATCTGCCTGGTGAAGGCCATAGTCAAGAGCGCTTTACAAAGACATCTGATATGAGATTTCAAATAGGTGCGTCTTAAGTTTCTGTGCAAACCTATCTTGTGTCGTCTCCATGCAGATATAAAAACAGCTATACTAAACAAATCACATAAGGATAAATGGCAAAGACGGCACTTCTGCAACAAGCAACAAACAAAAACACTAGATTAAATTTCACATCGCTTCTTTTAATTAACAAAATCAAGATATTGAGTAGTGATCATTTGATGAAATATGACACATGACGACACGAGAAGACAACATTTTATCTAGAATTTTATTCAGTTATTATTAATAAGGAAGTTCTCTTACGTCAATTATTTTTGAAGAATCTGCTCCGTCTATAAATTCCTCAGCTTCTACGAGAAAGTATTCGATAGCTTTACGTTTGAATTTGTCGTGGCATTCGAGCAGCAAGTCGTCATCTGTCTCCGGTAGAATCATTTCCATCTCCTGCATGTACAGTCTGATCGCCTCCTTCATTATTCCACCCCATTCCAATTCCATCATCAGTCAACAGGCGGTAAACCATGAAGGCACTAAATAGCACAATACAAACTTAAATGACAGGGCTTTAAAAGTATATATCTGCAATAATTTTCTCTGTAATAGTTACAATAATGCATTCTGAGGTACAAGTTTTACGTCCACGATTAGAAACTGGCCAATAATGGCGCCCAAGAAATGTGCAAACATATTGCCTGTCACTGAACACCGAATGAACTATTCACTAAGCTCCTAACTTATGCCAAATGAACATTAACAGTGACATAAATTTACAGGAAACTGCAAACCGATCACAAACACCATACCTAGAGTCAAAATGATGATTATCATCATCAAATCACGCATCTTGTCGAGATCTTTGTAAAACAGGAACAGCCTGGGCCAGCTTAGGGCTAAGCCCATCCATGCATGATGCCTTCAGCACAAAGCATTGAAAGCAAGTTTAGCCAAAGCGTAGTTATAGTTCTTGATGCCCCCTCCCCCGGTTAAGCGCAAAGCTGTGGTGTCTTTTAGCCTATAGCGCTATAACCTAGGCTGGCCCAAACTCGGCAGGAAAGATGTACGGGGCCTATAGCCGTTCACATAAAAATTTGCATACGAAAAAACGAAAGTGAAACTGTCCTGCTATTAGTGATTAGGCGCCTCCCGGTGAGAAATCCCTATCTAAATGTAATCGCAAATTCTAAATTATTGCGTAGAACTTAAGACGCACCTGTTTAACATCTGGTACAAGTGCAGTGGGTAAAGCGCTTTTGCCTTTTAAGCATCTGACTTCGTTACTGCGCTATATAAATTGTCGAATAAACTTAACAGAATTTGAAGTCATCGTAAAAAGATCGTCAAAAATTATTAATTTTGGCCAAATAACTAAAATTCCTTATTTTTCACGTTAATCAACAAACGCCTCCAGTGTTGCCAGTGAACATTTTGAAAAAAACCAGATCGTGCCTTTAAAAAAAACAGAAAAAACCAGGTTCCCAAAAAGGTCGAAAAAGATGATAAAATTCATAACAATTGCGACAAACCTGAAAATTTTGGGATAATTTTGTGTACAACGTCTCCAGAAAGTCTTGACAAGCAAAAAGGTCGTCTCGTCGTCTTCAAGCAAGGTAAAAAAGGTAAAGAGGTAAACTTTAAACTTGTAAACTTTTTGCAAGCAAAAATAAACTTGTAAACTTTTTGCAAGCAAAAAAAGAGTTTTTCAACATGCTGAAAACTGAAAACTCCTAATTTTCTCACTTTCACTGCATAAATCAGGCATTTTTTTAATTTTCGCAGATTTAAAAAAAACAGATTCTGACAAAAAATACCAAATAACCAGACGAGGCCCAAAAAGACCAGATTGAGTAGGAAAAAACCCACGCTGGCAACCTTGTTCAAAGGTATCCCCGAGAATTGAGCCTATTGATTGAAAACCTCATTTCTGGAATAAATGGGTTCGTGGTTGGGGCACACTGAGAAAAACTTGAGCTGTAGGCTAAAGATTTCTTCGCAAATTTCGGAAATATCATCAGCTTACTAACGCCTGCGACAAACCTGCTTATCGTGCTATATATACAAACGTGTACGATAGGCCACCAGTATTTACGGACTACCAGAGGCGTAGCTAGAGTTACATGAAAGAGAACCTTTGAGAAAGCATTTAAAGTAACGTTTCTGGAAGAATTTTCCTAAGACGGCAAGACCATTAGTTGTAACTGCAGTGGGCCAGTGGCCAAATAGCGATAAAATTTAATCAGTTTTGCTCGATCTCCGACCAGTCTCACGTGCCCCTCCCCCCCCAGTAGATACGCCCAATTTGTCTACTTTGAGTTAGATTCGTCCTACATGACCTTGACAATCCTTTCCGACCCTACGAAAGACGCTAAATGAAATTTTAAGCATTGTGATTGGTTGGTACCTTAGTCCATTAAATGTACGCGCAAATTGAACCCTTCATTGAACCAAACGTTCGCATTCTTTCTTTGTCTAGACGCGTGGCGGAAGAGTTCAATTTCGACGAACGTCTTCGAGGTTTGAATAATCTAGAATTTGTCGAACATTCTAGATAATTAAGGTCGTGGCGTTTTGCAACTGTCAAAGGCACTTGTATATAATACACGCGCAAGTTATTATATGCTGTATATAAACTACATAGTACCACTGTCACATGGGTAGTGTACAGTTAGGGTTTAGGCACTTAATTTGGACTTAGTCATTTACCCTGGTTAGGCAACAATGGTTGTAGGTATTCGGCAATTTTTAAAAGTCTGCATTTTATATAACATAATATTAATACTAGTAATAATATCTAGATTAAGCAGTTAAGGCTTATCGCAGCTAGGTGTGAGCATTGTGGAGGTTGCCATATACAGTAATACTAAGTGCTGCGAGACTGTCATTTAATATAGGTAGGGCCCCTAGTTCATTTAGTGGTAGGTGGGTAAGATGGGTCCCTATTGTGACATTCAGTGTACTGTTTTTGGGGAAGATTTGGCCCAGGACATATTCACGGATGGTGATTGCTAATGTCTATAACATGTATAAAAGTTAAATACATTGCGTCTGCGGCTCGAGTGCTTCAAAACCTGCAAAATCCTTCGAAGGTCTAAATCATACCTCACAAAGAGAGTCACACAATTTACAAGAAAAATTAAAATGTCACAGATAAGCCTACAGACAGGCTTAAGTACAGAGTTTCCTGCTTCACAAAGAAAGTTACACAATTTACAAGAAAAATTAAAATGTTCCAGATAGGGACAGGCTTAGGTACAGAGTTTCAAGTACAATTAAAGTATTCAGAAGACATTTGCAAGAACCTCTTTGAATGTGTCCTAAATTTTATCTAGTTTCTGATTATTTCAGGGATATTAAAATGGTTAAACGCTGAATGTCATAATCTAATTTAATTAGGATATTGAAGTACATAAGTATTAATTAATGTAAGTAAGGCAGTCTCTTGGATAGTCTTATAATATTTATAATATTGTATGGTTAATTTAAAGTAATACTTGCATAGTCTATAATACTTGAATATGGCAATCTTTGGAATGCTATACTAATGCTAAGATAAGTAGCATTAACTAGGTAGTGTAATTAAATATTATATATATATATATATATATATATATATATATATATTACTAACTTAATGCAGACTCTTGAATTTTGCTGAATAGCTATAGCTAGTAGATAGATAGATAGATTCATTGATTGTTTCATTGATTGTTTCTTTGATTGTTTCATTGATTGATTTGTTTTTCATTTCTATATAATATAGTTTTCATTGACATTATGTTAGGGGCCTACATGATTTTGCTGTTAATAGTAGTTACAGGAACTGTAAGAAGACCTCAAAGGATGATCATCGGCTCCATTACCAGCCTAAGTTTTTCACCCAATATGTTATTTCATTTGTATATATATATATATATATATATATATATATATATATATATATATATGTGTGTGTGTGTGTGTGTGTGTGTGTGTGTGTGTGTGTGTGTGTCTTTTTCTCTCTGCAATACATTAGTAAATAATTCAATGACTTTCAAAGCATTATTATATTTGAATGGTTTTCAGGTTTCTGATTTCAGGTTATACTTTCTCTCTGCATGGGTAATGAGGTTTGGATAGTGTAGAATAGAATAGATGCATCAACTTCATGGAATCACAAAGAGTTTCGAGCCAACCTGCCCTCCTTCCCCACCAACCCTACCTGCCCTTCCCTCCTCCCCGACAACCCTAATCTTCCCTCCCCATATTCATTGGATGGCCAGTGATGTATACTGGGGGATTTTGTTGTTGTTGTTTTCATTGTTGTTGTCATTGTATTTGTTCTTTTTGTGAGCGTAGATTCGGCCTTTTTTCCAGCTGGCATAGGTTTCGGTGCGGCGCTAAGTTTTTGTATTTTTCTCCGACGGCCGTATTTTTTGTTTTGGGTTTATTTGTTTCTATTCAATGTACCGAGTTTGTTTCTTGTATTGTTAATTTGTTAATTCTGTACAGTTTTTCAGGGTGCACCCTTTTTGTATTTTAATTAGTGGTATTGTAGGTTATAGGTACAGGTGCTTCATCTTCATGGAACAAAGGCAGAATCACAAAGAGCTTCGAGTGGACCTGCCTTCACCTCCCGCCAACCCTACCTGCCATTCCACCCTCTAAAAACCCTGGCCTTCCTCCCTTCCTCAACAACCTGACTTTAGCCCTATACCAGTCTACTGCGGATTTCTTGTGTTTTTGTTTTTAGACAGAAGTTGAAGGAGACCATTTTGTTTTGTTCTTGCACCCTTTTTGTATTTTACTTAGTGGTATTGTAGGTTAAAGGTACAGGTGCTTCATCTTCATGGGACAAAGACAGAATCACAAAGAGCTTCGAGTGGATCTGCCCTCCCCTCCCCACCAACCCTACCTGCCCTCCCACCCTCTAAAAACCCTGGCCTTGCCTCCTCTTCCCCCCAACAACCCTGACTTTAGCCCTATTCCAAAGGCACCTTTGTGCCTCTTTATACCTTGTGTGATTTTGCTTGGTGCTATAGTTTGTATATTGTTTATGTTGTTTTAGGGTAGTTAAGCAGGCCCCTAGTAACACCCACCATGAGCATCACTGTTGCTATAATAGTTGCTTCTGCTTGTGTTTGAATTATACTAAGATATATTTATATTTATACTATTATATATCTGTATTTATATTGTGCATGCTGATGCTTATGGTGGATATTACAGGAGGACCAGGAAGGGACACTTCTGTATTTTGAGTTAAACTATTAAACTCCCAGCAAAGTAGTGTATTTTGATTTCGGTGGCATTACAATCTTTCTAAAAATCAAGTATTTAATGACCAGTGTTCTTCAAGTTAACGATAACGGTAACTGAAAACACCGAATAACTGTTAAAAAATGTCAGTTAACTGTAACTTTAACTGTAACTGAAAAGTGATTAATAACTTATGTTATAACTGTAATAGAATAAAGTTGAAAAGTTAATTAATAGAAAAGTTATCGAAACTGAATAATAATTTATATGTAAGTATGATTATTAATTAGTAATGCGGTCTCTTTAAGTAGCTCCCTTTTTCTCACACAATGCCAACGTCAACGTTGTCTTCCACGGCAGCGGCGGCGGCGGTTTTTGTGTGGGGGATAAAATGCTAATAATAAAATTTATTTTAGTCGTATTACTTTAAGTAGCTCCCTTTTTCTCACACAATGCCAACGTCAACGTTGTCTTCCACGGCAGCGGCGGCGGCGGTTTTTTGTGTGGGGATAAAATGTTAATAATAAAATTTATTTTAGTCGTATTACTTTAAGTAGCTCCTTTTTCTCACACAATGCCAACGTCAACGTTGTCTTCCACGGCAGCGGCGGCGGCGGTTTTTTGTGTGGGGATAAAATGTTAATAATAAAATTTATTTTAGTCGTATTACTTTAAGTAGCTCCTTTTTCTCATACAATGCCAACGTCAACGTTGTCTTCCACGGCAGCGGCGGCGGCGGTTTTATTGTGGGGGGATAAAATGTTAATAATAAAATTTATTTTAGTCGTATTACTTTAAGTAGCTCCTTTTTCTCACACAATGCCAACGTCAACGTTGTCTTCCACAACAGCGGCGGCGGCGGTTTTTGTGTGGGGATAAAATGTTAATAATAAAATTTATTTTAGTCGTATTACTTTAAGTAGCTCCTTTTTTCACACAATGCCAACGTCAACGTTGTCTTCCACGGCAGCGGCGGCGGCGGTTTTATGTTATATTTATAAAATGTTAATAATAAAATTTATTTTAGTCGTATTACTTTAAGTAGCTCCTTTTTTCACACAATGCCAACGTCAACGTTGTCTTCCACGGCAGCGGCGGCGGCAGTTTTTGTGTGGGGGATAAAATATTCGCCCTGGTTAGAGATATATTAATTCGTATCTTTAGCATAGGGGTTATAGATACGTAATTCGTATCTTTAGCATAGGGTTATAGATACGTAATTCGTATCTTTAGCATAAATTTTTATAGATACGTAATTCGGATCTTTAGCATAAGGGTTATAGATACGTCATTCGGAACGTATATTTAGACCATATGTTTTAATATCAAATTAGTAATAATTTAAATAAAGGGGCATGACTACCTACGGGTCTATTTTATAATATGCATGTAATGCTGTTTATCTGTCAAATATTCATATAGTCATCACGCGACGCCGTCTGTCTCTTTTCGGTCAGGTGGCGCACCAGGATTCTAACCCTCCCGCGTCAGCAGGTGGGCGATATTGTGTCCCAATGTTTTATCCAGGCCCGTTAGAGGAGATCTATATGGCGACAACCTGACGTCAACATTGTAGGGGATGGAATATTTTTAATCTTATAAGTAATACATTTATAACTAAGACCCCAAATAATATAACAATATGTTAGGTATGGGTGAATCATTGTAAAATAAATGCTTAAAAGTGCTTTTTATTAATAAATTTCATTATATGCCTATATGATTCGAACAGACCATTATACTGAAGAGAGAGAAAGAGGCCTTTTAAGCGGTCAACTGGCGTCTCTTCCAGTGATATTTATATTTCGTCATCGTCCACCGCTCTCCGGTCAGTCGACCCCAATACTGTTCCTGTTATTAAGACAGACGACGAAGAAAAAAATTTTACAACAATCGAAATTTTTCAAAGAAATCGACGAAGCGAAGAAGAGGAGAAACCTATATTCAACGGAATTCTAATCGATCGTCAGTTTCCACTAAACACTCAATCAAACCTAAAACCTACGCAGTGGCGTCGCCAGGAATTTTGTGTTAGGAGAAGGGGCTTGAGTGCAGATTCTTTACCCCAACACCACACACACACACACACACACACACACACACACACAATATTTATATTTGCGCGAATCTGGAAGGTTGTCTGAGGGCAGGTTGGGTGGGTGGGGGGCATTTGCCGCCATTTACTCCCCGTGGCGACGATATTTTTTTAAAACTTGCCTTCACAAAAAAATAGAAAATCCAACAATTTGGGGTGGATTAGTTCTCAAGAGTGGTCTACAGTCATGTGCAGTACATTATTATCCAACACTGCTCATTTTAAACTGTAATTATTATTGTACGTCATAACTGTCTATTCTGCGCACATTGGAAGGCTTCGAACACCGGTAATCCACAGTCCTCATGGATTTGGTGAAGCCAAGTGATTGGTGGTCTGCCTCGTGGACGAATCCATCCTGACATCTTAATGTCTCTGTCTCGAAGTGGCGCTGCTAGTTGAAGTGCAGCTGAGGCAGGTACTGCTGGTGGGAGTCTTGTGACGTGCCCCAAAGAGGAGTCATTAATTGTACAATTAGTAGGAAAAACTTTCTTTTTGCTCGTCAGCCTTTTTACGGTTAAGGGCCTCAATCATGGACACACACCGGGCCCCCAAAATAACGCTAAAGCCAAACTAATTTTAAGTTTATAATTGTATTATTGTATTTTAGAGGCCTAATGAACTATTTTTATATAGCCGTAAGCATTGGGGCGTTACCAGCCGAACATTCCGAAAATCCTGACAAACAAATATAGGTCGTCGCTTATTTTTCCCTTACTTAAATTAGTTAAACCTACATAGTCAGTATATGAGGCAGTTTTCAGTTGCTCCTAGGCCTAATTCTTTCTTTTCCTACCTTAGATCCGATTTCGGCGTCCATCATGGGCGTCCGCAGAAATTATGAATGGGGTGCAAAACAAGGTCTTGTGACGAAAGAAAATTTTTAATTTTACTTTTTCATAACGCCTCAATTTTTCCATGGGGTGCAATTTCTTTTCCGGACGCCCATATATTTATCCATCCATCCGCAGAATAATAATACGGTATAAAAATTTTTGGTCGGCCGAGCATGTGACTCCTAAGCCAGCCCCCGCCCTGGCTACTCCACTGGCCGTAAGCCTAGTATAACCAAAGACACTATTATATTTAAATATAAATTTTTATATTTATAATTTTATTTAAATATAAATTTTTATATTTATATTTATATTTATAAATTTTTATATTTATATTTATATTTATAATTATATTTATATTTATATTTATATTAATTTTTATATTTATATTTAAATTTTTATATTTATATTTATATTTACATTTATATTTATATTTATATTTATATTTATATTTATATTTATATTTATATTTATATTTAAATATAAATTTATATTTATTTTTATATTTATATTTATATTTATATTTATATTTATATTTAAATATAAATTTTATATATTTTATATTTATATTTATATTTATATTTATATTTATATTTATATATTTATATTTATATTTATATTAATTTTTATATTTATATTTAAATTTTTATATTTATATTTATATTTATTTATTTATATTTATATTTATATTTTATATTTAAATATAAATTTTTATATTTATATTTATATTTATATTTATATTTAAATATAAATTTTTATATTTATATTTATATTTATATTTATATTTATATTTAAATATAAATTTTTATATTTATACTTATATTTATATTTATATTTATATTTATATTTATATTTAAATATAAATTTTTATATAATATAAATAATAATATTTATAAATATAAATATAAATATAAATATAAATATAAATATAAATATAAATATAAATATAAAAATTTATATTTAAATATAAATATAAATATAAATATAAATATAAATATAAGTATAAAAATTTACATTTAAATATAAATATAAATATAAATATAAATATAAATATAAATATAAATATAAAAATTATATTTAAATATAAATATAAATATAAATATAAGTATAAATATAAAAATTTATATTTAAATATAAATATAAATATAAATATAAATATGAATATAAATATAAAAATTTATATTTAAATATAAATATAAATATAAATATAAATATAAATATAAAAATTTATATTTAAATATAAATATAAATATAAATATAAATATAAAAATTTATATTTAATTATAAATATAAATTTATATAAATATAATTTATATTTAATTATAAATATAAATATAAATATAAATATAAATATAAATATAAATATAAATATAAAAATTTATATTTAAATATAAATATAAATATAAATAAAAATATAAAATATAAATATAAATATAAATATAAATACTACTACTACTATATATACTATAAATATACTATAACTATAACTAAACTACTAAACTACTACTATATATACTATAAATATACTATAACTATAACTACTATACTACTATAACTATAGCTACTACTACTACTAATACTACTACTACTACTACTACTACTACTACTACTACTACTACTACTACTACTACTACTAATAATAATAATAATAATAATATAATAATAATAATAATAATAATTCAGATTGGAAGTCTTTTGGGACAGTGTGAGCCACTGTTAAGAAAAAAGGGAGCACTGCGCCGTAAAAAACGAAACACTGCGCCGTAAGAAAGAGCACTACTACTACTACTACTACTACTACTACTACTACTACTACTACTACTACTACTACTACTACTACTACAACTACTACTACTACTACTACTACTACTACTACGGGTATGACCAATACCCATATGATATGAGCAATGTCAACATGAATTTTTGGGTCATGGAAAGCACGGATGCCAGCACGGATGCCAGCACGGTGCCAGCACGGGTGCCAGCCAGCACGGGTGCCAGCCAGCACGGGTGCCAGCCAGCACGGGTGCCAGCCAGCTACTACAACAACAACAACAACTACTACTACTACTACTACTACTTCTACTAATATTAATAAAAATAATAATAATAATAATAATAATAATAATAATAATAATAATAATAATAATAATAATAATAGTCATAATAATAGTAATAATAATAATAATAATAAGATTGGAAGTCTTTTAGGACAGTATGAGCCACTGTTATAAAAAAGGGAGCACTGCGCCGTAAAAAACGGAGCACTGTAAGCATAAAGCACTACTACTACTAATACTACTACTAGTACTACTACAACTACTACTACTACTACTACTACTAATATACTACTACTACTACTATACTAATACTACTACTAATATTACTTATAATTATAATAATTATTCAGGTTGGAAGTCTTTTGGGACAGTATGAGCTTTCCCTTAAGAAAAAAGGGAGCACTGCGCCGTAAGCAAAGAGCTACAACTACAACAACTACTACTACTACTACTACTACTACTACTACTACTACTACTACTACTACTACTACTACTACTACTACTAATAATAATAATAATAATAATAATAATAATAATAATAATAATAATTCAAATTTGAAGTCTTTTGGGACAGTGTGAGCCACTGTTAAGAAAAAAGGGAGCACTGCGCCGTAAAAAACGGAGCACTGCGCAAAGATATTAATATTAATATTAATAATTAATTAAAATATCAATGCTTTGCGTCGACATCGCACTACTACTACTACTACTACTACTACTACTACTACTACTACTACTACTACTACTACTACTACTAATAATAATAATAATAAAAATAATAATTCAGATTGGAAGTCTTTTGGACAGTGGGAGCAACTGTTAAGAAAAAAGGGAGCACTGCGCCGTAAAAAACGGAGCACTGCGCCGTAAGCAAAGAGCACTACTACTACTACTACTACTACTACTACTACTACTACTACTACTACTACTACTAATAATAATAATAATAATAATAATTCAGATTGGAAGTCTTTTGGGACATTGTGAGCCACTGTTAAGAAAAAAGGGAGCACTGCGCCGTAAGCAAAGAGCTACAACTACAACAACAACTACTACTACTACTACTACTGCTGCTACTACTACTACTACTACTACTACTACTACTAAATAATAATAATAATAATAATTCAAATTTGAAGTCTTTTGGGACAGTGTGAGCCACTGTTAAGAAAAAAGGGAGCACTGCGCCGTAAAAAAACGGAGCACTGCGCCGTAAGCAAAGCACTACTACTACTACTACTACTACTACTACTACTACTACTACTACTACTACTAATAATAATAATAATAATAATAATAATAATAATAATAATTCAAATTTGAAGTCTTTTGGGACAGTGTGAGCCACTGTTAAGAAAAAAGGGAGCACTGCGCCGTAAAAAACGGAGCACTGCGTCGTAAGCAAAGAGCACAACTACTACTGCTACTACTACTACTACTACTACTACTACTGCTAACTAACTACTACTACTACTACTACTACTACTACTACTACTACTACTACTACTAATAACTAGTACTAATAACAATAATAATTCAGATTGGAAGTCTTTTGGGACAGTTTTGAGCCACTGTTAAGAAAAGAGCACT
>CM030861.1:12987136-13069636 GCA_018105865.1 Metaphire vulgaris
TTAACCTGCATGTTTCCTGGTTGAGCTTGTCTCCCAGTGATTTCGTTTACGTATTTTTATTTATTTATTTTCTAGTTAGTTATCTGCATGTTTTGCTGGTTGAGCTTGTCTTCCAGTGAATTTTGGCTGGGTTTAACTGCTCCACTATGAGCTAGGTTCAAATCCTGCGGCACTAACTCCCAACTACCAGAAGGCGAGTAGCGTCAAACACAGGTTCTATCCCGGACGCGAGTCCCCAATAATGTGACGGGCGCCTATCTCTTTAATGGTTATCGTTATCGTCTAGGGTTTTTAGTATTAATGGAGAATATTTTATCTCCTAGGCCAACCCTATCAACATTAATTCTCTAACAACTTCCTTCTTATGAAATACATTTTAATCTTAACTAATAAATATCTCTTCAACAAAAGCGGTCATCAAATCAAATTAGTATTCAGGACCTACAAATTGTTCACTAAGCAAAGTGACAGTACTTATATGGCAACAACGTCGCTAATGACGCTAAACTACAACAGCTGACTACTATCAGTTTTAAATCAACAATAAAACAAGAGTCCTGCAAACACAGTGACTCTATCAAATAGTTCCTTATAACCACAACCGTACGATTTCGCTTCTATTATAAATATGTAATTCAACAGTTTAAATAAACAAGAAAACAATCTTCAATCGTCGCCGAATTCTCTTCCGATCGACTCGCCTTCGCCGCCGTTCCATCGACCTCGTATCAAAACACCAACCGTCGACGCTTTTCGTCGTCCACCAATCACCGTTCTCCACGCTCGTCAACTGCCGAAACGACGTCTTCTTATTCGCTGAAACGATACATAGAAGCAAGCACACACATAGTTATATTTATAGTAGTAGTAGTATTTAGTTATAGTTATAGTATATTTATAGTATATAGAGTAGTAGTAGTATTTATATTTATATTTATATTTATATTTATATTTATATTTATATTTAAATATAAATTTTTATATTTATATTATATTTTTATATATTTATATTTATAATTATATTTATATTTATATTTATATTTATATTTATATTTATATTTATATTTATATTTAAATATAAATTTTTATATTTATATTTATATTTATATTTATATATACCCCATTCACTCCAGCACGGGTGCCACCCAGCACGGGTGATCACACTGATCATAACCCTTTAATAAAAGCCGTGTCTTTGGTTATGCTAGGCTTACGGCCAGTGGAGTAGCCAGGGCGGGGGCTGGCTTAGGAGTCACATGCTCGGCTGACCAAAAATTTTTATACCGTATTATTATTCTGCGGATGGATGGATGGGCGCCATGGGCGTCCGGAAAAGAAATTGCACCCCATGGAAAAAATTGAGGCGTTATGAAAAAGTAAAATTACTTGTTTCTTTCGTCACAAGACCTTGTTTTGCACCCCATTCATAAATTTCTGCGGACGCCCATGATGGACGCCGAAATCGGATCTAAGGTAGGGAAAAGAAAGAATTAGGCCTAAGGAGCAACTGAAAACTGCCCTCATATACTGACTATGTAGGTTTAACTAATTTAAGTAAGGGAAAATAAGCGACGACCTATATTTGTTTGTCAGGATTTTCGGAATGTTCGGCTGGTAACGCCCCAATGCTTACGGCTATATAAAAATAGTTCATTAGGCCTCTAAAATACAATAATACAATTATAAACTTAAAATTAGTTTGGCTTAGCGTTATTTTGGGGGCCAGTGTGTGTCCATGATTGAGGCCCCTTAACCGTAAAAAGGCTGATGAGCAAAAAGAAAGTTTTTCCTACTAATTGTACAACTATGACTCCTCTTTGGGGGCACGTCACAAGACTCCCACCAGCAGTACCTGCCTCAGCTGCACTTCAACTAGCAGCGCCACTTCGAGACAGAGACATTAAGATGTCAGGATGGATTCGTCCACGAGGCAGACCACCAATCACTTGGCTTCACCAAATCCATGAGGACTGTGGATTACCGGTGTTGAAGCCTTCCAATGTGCGCAGAATAGACAGTTATGACGTACAATAATAATTACAGTTGCGTGAGCAGTGTTGGATAATAATGTACTGCACATGACTGTAGACCACTCTTGAGAACTAATCCACCCCAAATTGTTGGATTTTCTATTTTTTGTGAAGGGCAAGTTTTAAAAAATATCGTCGCCACGGGGAGTAAATGGCGGCAAATGCCCCCACCCACCCAACCTGCCCTCAGACAACCTTCCAGATTCGCGCAAATCCTTTGTGTGTGTGTGTGTGTGTGTGTGTGTGTGTGTGTGTGTGTGTGTTGTTGGGTAAAGAATCTGGCACTCAAGCCCCTTCTCCTAACACAAAATTCCTGGCGACGCCACTGCGTAGGTTTTAGGTTTGATTGAGTGTTTAGTGGAAACTGACGATCGATTAGAATTTCCGTTGACAGGTTTCTCCTCTTCTTCGCTTCGTCGATTTCTTTGAAAAATTTCGATTGTTGTCGCTTTTTCTTCGTCGTCTGTCTTAATAACAGGAACAGTATTGGGGTCGACTGACCGGAGAGCGGTGGACGATGACGAGTGGGGCCATCACTGGAAGAGACGCCAGTTGACCGCTTAAAGGCCTCTCTTTCTCTCTTCAGTATAATGGTCTGTTCGAATCGTATAGGCATATAATGAAATTTATTAATAAAAAGCACTTTTAAGCATTTATTTTACAATGATTCACCCATACCTAACATATTGTTATATTATTTGGGGTCTTAGTTATAAATGTATTACTTATAAGATTAAAATATTCCATCCCTACAATGTTGACGTCAGGTTGTCGCCATATAGGATCTCCCTCTAACGGGCCTGGATAAAACATTGGGACACACCATCGCCCACCTGCTGACGCGGGAGGGTTAGAATGTTGTTGTCCTGGTGCGCCACCTGACCGAAAAGAGACAGACGGCGTCGCGTGATGACTATATGAATATTTGACAGATAAACAGCATTACATGCATATTATAAGGGGGCGCAGACCCGTAGGTAGTCATGCCCCTTTATTTAAATTATTACTAATTTGATATTAAAGCATATGGTCTAAATATACGTTCCGAATGACGTATCTATAACCCTTATGCTAAAGATCCGAATTACGGATCTATAACCCTTATGCTAAAGATACGAATTACGTATCTATAACCCCTATGCTAAAGATACGAATTACGTATCTATAACCCCTATGCTAAAGATACGAATTACGTATCTCTAACCAGGGCGTAAAATGTTAATAAAAAAATTTATTTTAGTCGTATTACTTTAAGTAGCTCCCTTTTTCTCACACAATGCCAACGTCAACGTTGTCTTCCACGGCAGCGGCGGCGGCGGTTTTTGTGTGGGGGATAAAATGTTAATAATAAAATTTATTTTAGTCGTATTACTTTAAGTAGCTCCTTTTTTCTCACACAATGCCAACGTCAACGTTGTCTTCCACGGCAGCGGCGGCGGCGGTTTTGTGTGGGGATAAAATGTTAATAATAAAATTTATTTTAGTCGTATTACTTTAAGTAGCTCCCTTTTTCTCACACAATGCCAACGTCAACGTTGTCTTCCACGGCAGCGGCGGCGGCGGTTTTTGTGTGGGGGATAAAATGTTAATAATAAAATTTATTTTAGTCGTATTACTTTAAGTAGCTCCCTTTTTCTCACACAATGCCAACGTCAACGTTGTCTTCCACGGCAGCGGCGGCGGCGGTTTTTAATAAATTTGTGGGGATAAAATGTTAATAATAAAATTTATTTTAGTCGTATTACTTTAAGTAGCTCCTTTTTCTCACACAATGCCAACGTCAACGTTGTCTTCGCGCGGCGGCGGCGGCGGTTTTGTGTGGGGATGAAATGTTAATAATAAAATTTATGTTAGTCGCAGTGTTCTCTCAGTTAACGGTAATTCTAACTAAATACCTAAAATAACTGAATTCATTGGCTGCCTGTCAAACAAAGGATTGAATTCAAGATAAGTCTCATTTTCATCCCCTACCATATCTTTGGAAGCCGTCTGTATAGCATCACATTAGTTTTAAAATTTTACTTGTCAAATTGTCCAGGGGGGCCCGTCCCTCTCATGCTCACAGCCTCATCGCGGCGAGAGGGTGAACAGCTAATCAGTTCTCTTGACGCTGTCCTGTATAACTATATATTGGACAGTTTCAAAGAACTGATTAGCTGGCCAATGTGAGCAAAAATCTTTACTGTTTGACTGCATGTTGCCTTAGTTTTGTCTATTATGTCTTTGTAGTGGTAAGGAAGCAAGGGGATTGTCTCGAGGTTGTACAAGATATAATTCCAGGAAGAATACCAATGAAAAAGTTCGTTGCCAACACGTAAACCGGCGGTGAATCCACGAGAGAAGGCCAATGATAACCTGGCTCAACAGCATCCAAACTTGGACAGGGCTTTTAACATACCAAGCCACGAGGGCAACTAACGATAGACAGCAATGAAAAGGGATAAGTCCATAGTGTGAACAACCCTCGGGGCGAGGAAGATTGAAGATCATCCGCTCATTTTGTGTCTAGTATGCCATCTTGTCAACTCAACTGCCATTTGGTCAGAAGTCATTTATCCAACGCTTCTTGGGCACTCGCCACCACCCAAAAAGCAGAGAATTCTTTGCACTTCCAGAGAGATACAAATTCTATCGTGGAAGACCAATCTCTCGTGGATTCACTGCCGGTTTACATGTTAGCAACGAACGTTTTCATCACACCGGAGTCTCTTCAGGTCATTATCAACGTTGTCAACAGCACCAGTGAATGGCCTTTGCTATGGTTACAGTGCTAAATAATCTGCACTTTTCTATTGATGGAAAATGCTAAACGACTAAAGAAACTGTGAAAAGACTATTGCTATGCTTTAAAGTGCATAACTAAATGTTTACAGTGTAACAGTCTGTTGTTTAAAGTCATCATGGATAGACTGGCCTTCGTATCCGAAGAATATGGTATGAGGATTAACACCAAAAAGACGAAAGTGATGGTCATCAGTAAAGAGCAAGGAAAAGAGGCAAACATCACAATCTATGGACAGAAGGTAGAACAAGTGAAACAATTCTGCTACCTTGGCAGCCTTATTACGGAAGATGCCAGATGTCAAAGCGAAATAAGAAGGAGAATTGCAATGGGAAAGGAAGCATTCTACCAAAGGAAGGAAATAATGAGGAGTAATCTCGATAAAGGGCTAAAGAAGAGAATGATTAAAACACTGATATGGAGTGTGGTGTTATATGGCTCAGAGACATGGACGATGAGAAAAGACGACATCAGAAGACTGGAGGCGTTCGAGATGTGGATATGGAGGCGAATGGAAAGAATAAGTTGGACACAGCATATATCCAATAAAGAAGTCCTAGATATCGTGGAAGAGAAAAAGACAAAAATACAAACAATAAAACAAAGGGAAAGGAACTGGATGGGCCACATTTTAAGAGGAGAATCGTTGTTCAAAACAATACTGGAAGGGCACATGGGGGGAAAATAAACAGAGGAAGACCACGTACATCACTACTGCACTGGATGATGACAAAGGACGGATACAAAGGATTAAAGACCCAAGCTGCTGACAGAGATAGATGGCGCCAATGGGAACCAATTAGGCTACTGCTAAGAAAACCAAATGTTAATTAATGGAAACAGAAAACTTCTTGCAAATGGATTCAGTTACCCTGTGTGACTGGCAAAGTAAATCTAGGTCCTATTCGAAACGCCAAGTGGCTCTGAGAGTAAGGTTATCGAAACCTTACAGTGGTGTGGAAAAGTCTTGCATCAGCTGGATTATTAAGCAAATTTTGAAAATTTTACCTAATTTTTCATATAACGACTAAGTGGCGGCTCCACAGGGGGGCCCGTGCCCCCTATTGAGTGCCTGGCCCCCAGTGGCCACCCAGTTGGGACCCTATACTTAATGCTACATACATTAAACAACAAATATGGTTGTCCCCCATGATTAGAAGTTGCCACTCCAACGCCTCCCCCCCCCCACTTGCCAAATCCTAGAGCCGCCACTGACTTGACAGCATGATTTAAAGTAGCTTAGTTCATTGTGAAGACCAAACAGTAGCGGGTCTAGCCGGAAAAAAGGGTGGGGGTGTTGGCGCTATGTCCTAGTGGGCTGTCCATTAATTATGTCAATTTATGGGCAATTTTTGACCCCTCCCCCTTGTCAACTGTAAACTTCCAGTTACCCCCTCCAATAATTACGTCAAATTTCACAAGAGAATTGCAGTGGACCTTGCAATGATGTCTTTGCGCTAGACATTTTGGCCCAGTCCCCCTCGAATTTGTCGCTTTTTTCTACTAAAATATTTCTTACACTCTTGACATGAAAAGGGTTAAGTCTATGCGTAAAGCATCGAAGTGCATAGCAGTGCATCACTAACCTCCACTAAACTTTGAAAGACAGTGTGACGAGCAAAATGGTCATAACTGGCACTTTGGCGCTTCTCAGCCTCGGCGCCGGGGGGCATTTGCCCCCTCCCCCGCCGTCGTTACGCCACTGCACCAAAGGTGACTTTTAATAAGCGTAATAGGGCGGGGAAATAGAGTGTTAATAAAATACCGATTCTCTTAGCTACGCCACTTTAAAAGGTATTCAGCTTTCAATTAGTAATTGGCGTAGCCAGGCAGTGGTGGTTCCAGGACTTGGCAAGTGGGGGGGGGGGGGCTGTTGGGGTGGCGACTTCTAATCATTGTGGGGGCAACCATTTGTTGTTAGGTATGTAGTTTTAAGTATAGGTCCCAACAGGGGGCCAGACACTCAATAGGGGGCACGGGACCCCCGGGCACCCCCTGTGCAACCGCCACTGTAGTCACGGGTCCCCCCACCCCAATATCCCGTAATCCTGGCTACGCCATTGCAATTAGTGATATTACCAATAATTAATTGTTTTCGTTCGTTTGTACTCACTTTGTTAATAAGATTGACCATTGTTAAAAAAACGCAACTTTGTAAGAGGGCGTAGTCGGTCTAAGCAGGGTTGGAGTTGCCGAGGGGTTGAACCCCCAGCTAACTTTACAACCCTCCCATTAGCGACGCAAATGGGGCAACTGCCCCCCAACCTGCCCCAGACCACCTACCGGATTCGCGCAGATTCGCACAAACCCGGTGAGAAAGTTTTTTGTGGAGGGGTAGGGTGGATAAAGAATCTGACACCGTGACACGCGTCCACTTTTGCCCCAACCAAAAATTCCTGGTGACGCCACTGAACCCTCCCATAAATCACATTTTGAATTGGTTGTTGTTTTCTAATTGCTTTTTTAAACTTAGGCTTGGCACATATAATATTTTCAGAGGTGTATTATTATTATTATTATTATTATTATTATTATTGAGACCACTTATGTAGGTTTGAATTCTAAGACAGAATGTTATTCTGTTTCTCAGCACAACAGCTGCCGTAACAGTTCGCAGTACGATCAGAAGACTGAAGGAGACGTAGATTTTTGAGTAAAATATCCGACTGACTGCAGAACAGCGTGTCACATCAAAGGGACAGTTTCATCACTGAGACAATGAATCACGCGTTCAATTTTTTGGAATATTAACTGCTCTTGATCTAAAGGCAAATAAATTGAAACACCAGATGCAGTTCTAAAAACGTGTAGTTTTGTGCCACTGTATGTAAGTTTGTCCATTTCAATGGTTTACTAAACAAAATTAACCACCAATAAACAACATTAAATCAGAAGTGTTAACTTGCACGTGTCTTATTTAAAGCCAACATTCCTGAAATGGCTATAAGATGAATAGTCAGTACAAACAAAAGTAACAGTTGAAACATAATAATAACAACTCAAAACTAAATTAAATTGTGTAACGCAAAGCCAGATACGTAGCTAGTTCATCTATAAATGTGTGACCGTTGTGAATGTAACGTTAAGCATGACATTGCTATCCTCTCCACTTAGAATCCCCAAGATATGACATAAATGCAGTACGTTAGTTCTAATTCTGCTCACAGCCCTTCTGACAACGATTGGAAATATTACTTTGCTGATGGCTAATGATGATGATGACCGCCGGTGCCGCCATGAACTTGTTCCATGTGTTCCGCGAATCTGACAAAATAACATGTGTTTAACGTTCACAAAACTGTTATAGCTTTACAGTCTTTATTATTTTCCAACATTGATCCAATCCTTGATGTATTTAGAGAATTAAGAAATAGTATGTAAGAAAGCTGCTTAACAGATTTGCCGTTATTTACGGTACATTTCTCATTCAATGGTTAAATAAACCACTTGAAAAGCCTTATTTAAATAATGCCAGAAAATGTATGAAAACAAACTTCTTGTGCCAATCTTCTGCAGCATTCTCACGTTGGCAAGAAGATGTGTAAGCCAATTTGTACAACACCTAATGAAACATTTAAAATTCATTTATCTACAGATATTTTGTTCCCTTGACACTATTAGTAATGCCTAATCAAACTGCTATTAACCCCTTAACCGTGTATTTAACTGTAACTCAATGTAAAATGGACGGATATATCCGGGATCCCTAGTTAAGGGGTTAAAAGAGCTGGTTTCTTGTATGACAAGTTCTATAGACCACAAAAATATTATATAATTGATACCCTGTTTGATATTGGACAATACATATATTAGTGCTACAGTAGGCTTATGCAAAAGTCAGAAGAGTGATGAAACAAATTAAAACCACATTTTCGTGTGTCCCCAGCTTAGCTGAGTCAAACCGTACTAGAATTGTCAATATATTCTGCCTCAATGTTATTCTAGAGCATTCGGAATGCCCCGAAAAATGGTGAGCCATTTGAAATGACACTATACAAAGTCTTTCAGAAATCTGTTCTCTGTCAAATGTCTAAAAAGTCAAACGAGAGAGAGAAGGGGTTTAAATGTCAACAATATGGATGCATGCCTGAATGTGATGGGATGTGTGGTAATACAGAGAAACCTTGTTATTATCTTGTCATGGCTAGAGTTGAAGATGGCAGCTTTTCGAGCTAATATGCATACAGGGATATTTTTACACCCCCCAAACACCCCCCTAATTTGAGGTCGACACCCCCCAAAATTTGGTAATGTGACAATGGTATGCATACAAAATGCATACTAATTACCTCCAGACGCCCCCCCCCCAAATTCACAATCCTAGAAATATCCATGTATGCATAGCACCATGTATGCATAGCAGGGAATCATGTCTGTTCCAGCCTTGTGCATGGTGAGAGGCAAGTTTTGGGGTATTAACAGGGCATACTGTAATAATAGGGTTTCACTGTATATTAAGTCACAACAAATACTGGATTGTGTAAGACAATGAAAGCTATCAGTGACAAAACTCTAAATATTTTATATCAAAACCGAAATTCAACATTTCATATTCAAACCCTTCTACAGTATAAATATTTTGCTTTCTATAATAGAATATAAAGTAGTTTGCCATGTGATCAGTGAGATATTTAATGTGATCTAAATGATTGAATAGATACTGTAGTGTGTACTTACAAGAAATACCAACACGTGGAGTAGAATGCTGTAGAAAAAGACGAACATGCGCGCCATCTTGTTACCAATGATGAATTTGCCCTATAAAAACCCATTTCATTATCAATAAGTTAACTAAAACGGTGGCAAGAACATGTTGCAAAATAAATGAAATCCAGGATTCTGTATGCAAAAAAAGTCACACAAAAATGTCGCCCCAAAAACAATCACATTTCCATAAGAAAAGAGCAGATGCGTTTGTAGCCCGGCTCATCTGAAGGTGAGGAACATAATGAAAGGGCTCGTCCATATAGTACGTATGAAAAAAAGGCACATTTTCAACCCATCCCCAGACTCAAAGGGATAGGATGAATGCGACCAACCATTCCAAGTGCTATTTTGTCGTACGGCTTCAGCTCCATGTACTTTTTCGTCCGCTCATGTCGACTGAACGAAGCAAATGGATCGAGCCGTTCGTTGTACTCGTGGGAATACTTGCTCACAGTGTCGTCACCAACCGTCGTTTCCTTCTAAGAGAAAAACAATTACGAATATAAGCGCTATACTCAAAACAATAAGTAATTACCGTACAGTACAGTAAAAACTAAATTTCTATAGTGCTGCCTGAAAGCTAGCTTGGTGCAGTGCACCAGCCTATTCACAAGTGCTAAATCTGGGTAAAATCCATAGTCCGTAATTCGTAGTCCATGGTGGTCAAGGTTGTAGATCCAGTTAGACAGCATTTTTGATCTTGCATTGGTAATGACCAAGTAAGCCAATGAATGTAATATTCTCAAAGAATAGCATTTCTCACACAGGGCAGACACCAGTCAACCACTCTAAACCCTTATCATTATAGCTCAGTTCTAATGGAAAACTTCCAATAAACCATGTCTATGATAAAAAAGGACAAAATGTAAAAGCTACGCCTGTGTAATATGTGCAAATTCCTACCTTTGATGCGTAACCTTGAAGGAACTTGATTTTTTCGTACAGTTTGACATTGTCGGACCTCAGTTTGTCCATTTCGTTCTGCAAGATTTGAACTTTTTGCCCCTGTTCCAACGTCACCTTCAAAACATCAAATGTCTCAACATGATCAGTCATAATACCAGCAACAACAACAACAACAATATGAATCTAGAATTTCTTATCACAAATGATCCACAAACAGAAAATATCTCTTGATTACTATTTGCCACTTAAAAGCAGAGATACAAAATGCAGAATCCGTTAGCCAGTAGTTCTGGCCATCATAAGGCACTAACGCTTTCCAATTCTTGGGCTCTTAGACGAAATCTCTCGCGTTGGCTCTGAACAATCGGCAGGATGCTGTCAGCAGCTGCCTTCAGCGCTGCTGGGTCGACTGCACTCAGCAGGGCTGAAATAAAACCACTCACTTATTGCAATTTGTGTTTAACATAGACTCGTCACTAAAAATAACAAGAAGAGAGGCTTGATCGATCACGAAATTAAAACGGACAAGGAAATTGATTTCTCTTCATGCAATCAGGGAGAGCAGTTAACTTCTTCTGTTTAATTGTGCTGCCACATATTTCCTATACAAAACACCCAACAGGAAAACCCCTTGTCACAAAATGGTTAAGCTAAAATATTGAGATTTCTAAAGCTCAAAAAACTTATATACTGCAAAACTAAAGGTGATCAAATAATAAAACACATGACACTAAATTACCAGAACATGGAAATAAGACTTGTATAATAAATAAATACTTCTGTTGGCTACCTGATTGAGACGAGTCTTTGATAAGGCTGGCGACAAATTCAGCATTCTGGCTCGATGATGTCACAGCCTCTCCCTACAACAACACAAGATACACAGCTAGTATACGGTCACACGCACACCTTTAATAATGCAATTGGCAACAGTCGATTTGTACTCAGAAGCAAAATCATTATCCTGAATCATGTATGTGGATTGTGGACCAATACAAGGGCAAAGTCCACAAGGACAAGGACAAATCCTCTAAGGACAAGTATTAAAGACACTTTTTTGTGCAGTAGTTCAAAGGTCAATAGTATCATAATTAAAATGACACCATCTTTACCTCGGCATCACCTCTGAACATCACAGACAGCGCATTGACACTTCTAAGGTCTTCCTCCAGTTGTGTTATCAACTGCTTCTGTTCCTGAATCGTGCCAAAGGCTTCTGTATATTGTTCCTGTAGTTTTCCAAATCGACCTGTAAACACAAAGAATTCAAACAACAACAACAACAACAAACCAAATAACTACCAGTAATAAGAAATTAATGGCACCAGTAATAATCAAAATAAAACAACAGAGAAAAACTTAAAATCCTCAAAGATTTACAAAGCATAGCCTAATGTCTAAAAGCATTGTGCATCTTACATTTCATTAAGTAGTCATTTCAAACTACAACACTATTAACCCTATGGCCGCAAAAGCCTGATATTTCAGCTTCATGACATATTGGCTATATGGATTGCCGGGGCAAAAGGGTTAAACTCAAAATAAACAAACAATATTAATTAACTTAACAATAATAATAATAATAATAATAATAATAATAATAATAATAATAATAATAATAATAATAATAATAATAATAATAATAGCATCATTCTCTCATTCTCAAATAATTCACACCATTTCACTAGAAAAGTTCATTATCCTACTTAGTTATTCCTATTCATAATAATTGTTGCACGTTATACAATCATACTGGTAATGAGATATAAAATTCTTCACTGAATAGTAAGTAAGGGTCCATCCACACAGTATGTACGCACTGAGGGGGAGCGTGGTTGGATTTCGAGGATTTTGCATATGTACAGTGCATGCAACGGGGGAGAGAGTTGAAAATATGCCTGTGTTCTTAGTTATCAAGAACATTGATCCTTGTCAGATGTACTGTATTTTTAATTGTATGGTATCCGATCAGTACTTGTACGATATGCTACCATAATCAGTTCATGATTATTATTATTTTGCATAAGTACTACATGGACAAGCCCTAAGAAGCCAATAGGATTCGGCACTTTTTTTCTGCATACTATCATAAGGAAATCCTTACCGTTGAGTTCAGCACTGGAAACTTTCAGTTGGGTGTTTTCCGTCTGTAGAACTCGATTCTTCTCCAGCAAAAGCGTCTCCAAACTTTTTGCCTTTCCAGAATCTTCCGCCGACGACGAAGAAGATTCATCGCCCGTTGAGCCGGCAAACTCCAGTGACTTCAGAACACTGCAGAGATCACACAAGACAATGTAACGAAAACCGCACATAATAATGGACAGTCAAACCCATATGTATGTATGTGTATGTATGTATATATATATATATATGTGTGTGTGTGTAATGTAGCATTTGCATATCGACTTATTACTTCCACTCAGAGGCGCTCCTGGCATTGGAGTCACATGATAAACACCATACTCAGTGCAACATTAACTGGATAAAAACTTTAATAAACACTAAAGCCACAGCATAGCTTTAAAATCAAGATAATAGAGATCCTATATCTGATAGCAATTTCGCTAAAACTGCATTCATACTCGCCTCAGTTCCCTCTTAAGCTCATCATAGTCTGACTGGGTGTTGAGCTTTTCCTCAAGTATCGCAAGAGAGCGCGTCTTCGAAGCCAGCTCTTCCTCAAGTTTTGCCGTCAGCGACGAGCTGGTGTCGCGCATTTTATTCGCCATCGACTGCATCCTTTGGATGTCCTCCACCAGCTGCGCCACCTTTTCAAAGGGTCAAGACATTTATTTATCATTTGCCACATCAAGAATATATCTAACAGTCAAAAATTCCGATTTGGTAAGAGACATTAACAAGATAATATCCAATTAAAAGTCTACGTAAAATTTTTCAGATTGGTCAAACATTCATAATGTCACTTCATTCGCTATTATCTCCGTGTTATCTTTACTGCTATCTGTTGACGTATCATTCAATTGCTGGGAATGTTAAGACTGAAACTGCTGAACAACTGAAAAATTCACAAATAACTAAGCATACATGACTGTACAATACATTTATTTATGTCAAATTATGTACAAAATCAGGTGAGTCTATCATCTAAAAAAAGAAAATGCCTAGTAAAAAAATCCCTCTTAAACATTAACTGCAAATGAAGACAGACAAAGACCAGAAGAGTAGCAACCTCCTTTTCTTTGGCGGCCAGCTCGACCTCAAGACTCGATCGTTTTAAGATGTTGATCGCGTGTTCCATGTCTGGTACGGATTCACGGGACTTTTCCAATTCGTGGAGAGATCCTTCGCCCGATTCGACGGACAACAGCTGCTGACGTAGATGCTCCACCTCTCGCTCGAAAGACATGGCCCTCTGGTGAAATTCAAAGCAACTACGATTATATCACCAATGGAAAATTTCATATTAAGGAGGTGTAAGCACACAATTCCACAGATAAGCGCATCATTTAATCCCTTAACCGTGTATTTAACTGTGACTCAATGTAAAATGGACGGATATATCCGGGATCCCTAGTTAAGGGGTTAATAGAGTAAACACTAAGTAAGTAAGTAAGTAAAATCTCATGAATTTATGCAGCACCTTCAAAAGTAGCACTGCAGTAGTTGATTATTCTTAGGTGCTTAGTCCAATGCTATGCTCATCCAAGCAAAGATATTGAAAAGTACAAGAAAGACAAGCTGACCTCGTTTGCCCGTTCTGCATCGGCCATTAACATGTCCATCTCGTCAGACCTATGAACGTCAATAACCAAAGAGTTTTAAAAGTAAAATTCTGTTAAATTGCATGGTCAGATATTGAGCATTGGCTTTCTAAAGGTCCTTCCATGCTCAACGAAATACACAAAACAGTGGAATACACTGGAAATCAAAGAACTAACACAAAATTAAAACTTAAAATCAATTGTAAACAGGCACACAGGTCAAATCTAATAAACTTCCATAACAAAACCCCGTCATAAGATTCAAATGAAGATATCAAACTGAAACTAAAGTAGAATATTATAACCATAGACAGCAACGTTTAAACCATAGACAGCAACAGTTAAACCATAGACAGCAAGTGAAAATATGGAATATATCCGCTACTAACTTAGCTGTCAAAGCTTCATCATATTTCGTCTTTAGATCAAGTGTTTCTGACTGCACAGAATTCAGAGCTGAAGATCATACAATATGCCAGATACACAATGTAAATATACCAGTTAATAATTATCCTGCCATCATAAATACGCTGCCAATTTGATAAGCACGGTAATATATTTATCGCTGATATAGAGACTGCTATTACGAAGACAAACCCAGTGGCATTGCATAAGATGAAAATGAAGATCTATCAGAAATCCACAGCCACAGTTACGTAAGACACAAACTCCTGTCTGTTCTAATATAGTGCTGCCATAGAGTCTGTCAAATAAATAACAGGACTTAAGACGATTTCACGATTTTACGTTCCGCTTACCGCTCTGGAGTACGGCCACTTGATGTTCCGCTTCCCCGAGTTTCTTGGCAACAACCATTTGGGTCTCCTGCAGATGGCGCTCTTTTTCCGAAAATAACCGCTGCAAATCCTTCTCCTTTTCTTTTGCCTTCGCCTAAACAAATTAGGATTACAATGCTAAGGAAAATGAAAGGTTTCTACATAGTGTAATCGCCTGCACATTGTCACTTTTAGAAACATCCAATAAACCATTATCTTGAAATTTCAGACAAGAGAATTGGTCTTGAGATCTGAAGCAGTGAGGCATAGGAACTGCTAATAGTAGCAGGTCATGAAAGCAAATTCTGTTGAGCTTCACAAATAAAATACATCAACAATACTGATATGGACACACGTGTAATAAACTTAACGTAAGCGTTAGAAATATACAGATGTAAGTCAAAGAAAATAATTAAAAATAAAACATTAAATAAAGGTTTAACGATTTGCAGTGAACCAAAGATCAAAACCTGAGCTGTTGATTCCAACTTTTCCTCAAATTCTTTCAGCTTTTCTCTTAACTGCTTTATCGTAACCTCTAAAAAACACAGATCTAAGTTATCAGACCAATTTAACATTAATAACAGCCAACAATAACATTAAAGGAAGTATTTGCACGATCATCTTTTGGATCCAGTCTTAGGATATACCTGACTGGCTTGGCCTAACCCCCTTAGATTGCATCCTCCACTGATCTGAATGACCTTCCCAGCTTGACCTGGCTCTAATTCAGATCGGATTTTGTGCACCATCGGCTGACGCACTAAGCAACATGACAGCGGCGCCATAGAAATCTATTTATTGACAGGCATCATACATATTCCGTTTGTCCGGCCGGATACCCTGGATTTGACCTGGATCTTTAGTGATTTGGATTTCCATAGCTCGGTTATTTATTGATAGACATCATACATATTCAAAGAATGTATTGAGTAGTTCGAGAAGAAATGGAAGATGAATTCACCTTGATTTTTTACTTCAGCAAATTCCGAGTTGTACTCATCGAGGCGCCCTTTCAGCTGACGATTCTCAACCTCAAGGTCCTGCACTTTGTGCGCTTTCTTCTGCAACTGATTTGCATGCTCAAGAACAGCTACTGGATCTACAATCAAAAAACAATGGATCACATATAAAAACGCAGCCATTTCATCTCTCACATTCAGTGCAACGCGAGCTTTCACTTTGATACGTGGAAATTCTAGAGATTCACTCTCACCATAAACAACACGCTAACATATACTAATATATGCTAATATTGTCCAGATATACATATAGCTAATATAAGCTAATATATGCTAATACAGTCCAGAACACAAAACATAATTAATATTCAACAGAGGTCATCATAATAACAGAAAATAGACCAATGGAATTCAATGTATTCAAATGAATAAAACCACTTAAGTTCAAAGTATCACTCAAATTGAGTCTCATTATTAACCCCTTAACCGGGCAACTATCTGTAACTCAATGTAAAATGGACGAGCGTGACTCGGGGTGCCCGGTTAAGGGGTTAAGACAACCTGCCACTACCAAAAGCTTAGCATGTACAGTAAGAGTGACAAAAGTAGGACATCACAGCCGTAGTAATGATTGTAATGATAATGGGAGTGATACTATGCTGGATTGACTGTACCAGGAATGTCAGAGAGCTTCTTATATACATTCAGGAATGATGTCTCCGCGTTTTTGCTTCGTTTTGACAGAGCGTCGACCTCCGCCTGGAAACTCTTCAACAGAGGCGCCACCAATTTCCTTGTTTCCTGGAAACAAAAAACCAGATTAACAGAATTCGCTTAGAAGACACATGATCAACATTTTAGCAACAGCGGCTCAAAATTCTGGCCTTAACCCCTTTACCGTGAACCCCGAGTATATTCGTCCATTTTACATTGATTACATTAAATACACGGTAAAGGGGTTAAGGTAGAAACATTCTTTCAGTTGATCATTTCCAGGGGCGTAGCCAGGAATTTGATTTGGAGGGAGGTATAATGTGATTTGGAGGGTATAAATCCTTAAAAACTTTGAAAATCTTAACAAAGCACATTGAAAAGTTTAAGGTAGTCTAATTTTGGGGGTATATATACTGATATACCCCATTGTCGCTATGCCCCTGATCATTTCCATACGTATGAGTTTTTCAGTAGCAACAATTTTACAACAGCATGACAGGACTTGCAGAAGACTGAGCAATATGCAAAAGTCAGTCTTCAGTCTAGGGCCCAGGTCTAGTGACTTAAAAACTAATTTCTGAATTGCTAAAATTACTTTAGAATGTCAGAATCTTACACGTGTTCAATGGTGGCCCTGGTTGATTCCACTGTTTGATATTTGGACTTATGGGGTCTAATTCCAGGAGAGCCTCTGAGTAGAAATATAGGAGGTGCTATACAAATGCCACATTACATTATGGATATCTATGTTTAAAGTTTAAACCATAAAAGAAAGGATCATGTTTTATGAGTTTACTCACAGGCCACTATCAATTACTGGTAATAATCATAACAAGCAGTTTTTATTTACGCCAAGTGTAATACTTACATCGGGTGTGTTTTTCTTGAACTCGCGGCTCAGCTCAACAAGTTTTTTGCGGGAGGCCTCGCTGTCATCCTGCCTTGAGGCCAGTTCTGTAGCCGTTCCATCCAACTCTTTCTACAGTACACAATGACAAAGACTTAAAACTTCTATTACTAGTATAGACTCAATGCTTCTATTACCATGCCCGATATAATGTATATTCTGACAAAATATTATATTTATGAGACCCTCTGTGCCTTTCAATGCATTACAGTGACTGCAGATTATAAATTCTCAGACCTGAAGCATTTTATGGCATTAATAAAAGCATTAATATGCATTCTGATATTTAATATAAAGACTACCATAACAATCAAGAAGTTTTAAACAAAAGAAAATAATACTAATAACTTGATTAAGAGCGATTCTGTAGGATCTGTCCTGTATAAGAACCAAAGTCACTTTTCCATTTAGCCTATCATTCAAATCAAGGTTTGTTCAGTGTAATCAAAATCCTTATCTTCCTATCTTTGGGCCTAAACATTGATTTATGTATCTAAGACAAACAGTATCTTATTTATTTATTTGATTGATTTATATTATCTTAAGACGCACCTGTTTATCATAACACCTCGTACAAGTGCAATGTGTAAAGCACTTTTGCCTTAAGCCTCTGACTTTGTTACTGTGCTATATAAATTGTCGTATGAACTAAACTAAACATACAATGAACAATATAAAAGTTCACAGAACCTGGAGCTCTGGAAGATTGAACTGCTTCCAGTATTCGAGCATCGTCTTCAGACTGGCTGACAGCATTTTGGATCCAAAGAAGAACTACGAAGAAAGTCTGAACTGAACTGATCCACCCTGGTAATGGTTCTCCACAGCTAAACAATAAAACGACTATTTGGTAAGATTAAACGCAAATGATAAAATTTCCTCGCTGATTTACACTCAAAGGCATTTAATTAATAGATTTTACGCAAAGATGTGCGCTAAATGATTAACTTTAACTGATTTTGAGGGCTTTTCCTTAATGTTAGCAGCTTCGTCACAACATAGAGCATGTAAATAAACAATATCCGTATTTGTTTAGCGCCAGCTTTGGCTTTATCGAACAGAAAACCTGTAGTCATCATCATAATTAATTTGTTACTACGTTACCTGTTGGTCAAAAAAATTATGAAGGTTATATTAATCACATGCCAGTTCTTTGCTAACAAGATCTTGATGATCAATGCAAATATTTTACATTTAAAATACGCTACAACAGTAATGAAATGGAGTAGTTTGGTGAATATTGTCAGTTTTAATACATTTCGTAGGCCGTAGCATTTCACCTCTGCATAATTACTTGCATAATTACTTGAGTGATTTTTTCTTAATATTCAGAATTTAAAATATTTATTGACAATTGCTCTGCTTCTGTTATTATTAATATCTCTAGTGGCAACACCTAGTGATAAGGTTGGTGAAAATTAAATTTGACCTTTTATTATTAATTGTGTTTTATTTTTAAGATTTAATTTTGATGCTTATGTTGCGCCGACGTTTAAAACGGTATACATTTTACACTTTACTGTTTATTTGTGATTGACGTTGGGATGCAAGGACACGTGTGCCTCTGGCCCTGCAGATACCATTAGGGCTGTCATCGGGTACCTGAGAACCCGGGTACCCGAAGACAGTCCGGGTACCCGAGTAGTAAAAGCTGGAAGGATTACCGGTGAAAGCGCAGTAGCGCCGTCTGGTGTACAATCTGCCGGAAAAACAGTTGGCGACTAACTGCTACAGATTGAACTTGACCTGTTTTAAATACGTTTTTATTGTTGTTGACATCTGGCTTCATTTTAGTTTAGTTTATGTAATGATTTTGATTACATTATATTGAAAGTTAAAATAAGTTTATGTTGTACATATGCAAGTCATTATTAATAAGCCCTAGTAAGTAGGCCTAACTGGAAGCATGCCTTTACTGTATGAAATAGACAGCTTGTGTACGATTAATTTTGCAGCAATAATATTATGCTAATTTCCGGGTACCCGTTCGAATTCTTGAAGGGTACCCGCCGCTACCCGGGCCGATTTTTGTAAAAATTGACAGCCCTAGATACCATCAGAAACTGCCTGGACTACTGTAATGCTCTCTGAGGTTATTAATAATGATACACTTTTATAGATAGGCTATCTAGTAGCCATCAAAGAAAGGCAGCTTTCCTTCTCTGGACACATAATGAGGAAGGAATGCCTGGAGCATTTGGCAATAACGAGAAAGATGGAGGGAAAAAGAGCTAGAGGAAGGCAGAGAAACACATATGTAGACTGCTGACAAGAAGGAATTGAGGGAGTAAAGAATTCATTGAATTAATAAGAGGATGTCAAGATCTAACAAAGTGGAAATCCATGGTCAGTAATGTGAAAGCACACAGCACCTAAAGAAGAAGAAGAAGAAGATCTAGTATTAAGAGGTGTTAATTTATGGTTGTCGAAGTGCAGCCACAAAAGATCAGGTTCATTCTAGAGAAATGGCATTCATAGAAGTTTAGGGATTTAACTTACTGGTTATTTGATTGATTGTCGATTTGTTCTCTGCATTTTCAGTAGAGATAGTCACTCATCATGCTGACGTCTGTCAGAAATGCAGTCTGCTCTCTTTGGCGTCCTGTTGCCATGGTTTCAAACAACAATGCAGCACTTTTGATGCCGTCGATTGGAATTGCAAAACGACATTACTCAGATGATGAAGCTGGTTCAGACAAACCTCATAAGCCGAGACGGGGAGTGCGCAGGTTCTACGAATACAAACTTTTTACTGGAGGTTAATTTATGAATGACATTCTATGATATTATTGCTTAAAATTCTTTTATTTTGACAATTTTTAAATAGTTAAATAGTATTTCTCTGCTCTGTAACTTATATATATATATATATATATATATATATATATACACACACACACACACCTAAAATATACTTTTGAATTTATTTTCAGGTGTACTGCCAAGACCAGGTGGTGAGTGGGATGACAAGCCACTTCCAATGCCAAAAGTTGACCACGCTAAGCGAGACAACTGGACGAAAAAGAAGGCACTCTTTGGACAGAACGACTACATCGGTAAGCAGGGTTGTTCACCAGTGCTCCATTTAAACAGGGATTGGGAATGCAGCTCTTAGCTGATCAGGGCTGAATACCCTCTGGAGGCAGAAATTTCGGGATATGGAAAGTCTCACCCCATTGCCTTTTTGAACAATTAGATTCTAATTTAGCTTTAATTATCTGCACCTGTGATGCTGGGCGGCATGTATTTTTATGTGGTGTGAATCTTGCATCATATCCTGTCAATTTGATTTTTATTTTAAATAAGGGCCCATCCATGTAGTACGTACACACTGAGGGGGAGAGGGGTCGGATTTTTAGATTTTTCCAATGTACGCTATGTGCAGCGGGGGTTGAAAATATGCCTTTTTGCTTCTATACTATATAGATGAACCCCAAGTCCGTATTTCTTGATAATTATTTCTTATTATTACATGACTGTTAAAGCATATTAGGGTCCATCCATAAAGTACGTATGCACTGATGGGAGGGTGGGGGTGGATTTAAGAAATTGTGTGTATGTGCGGTGTGTGCAACGGGGTAATGGGTTGAAAATATGCTTTTTTGCATACGTACTATATGGATGAGCCCTAAAGTCATTCACACAATGAAGAATCACAATAGTGGAGAAAATCAGACATGAATTATTGCCCTAGATCATAAGCAGTGTCTAGGGTAAGATTCAAAGCCTCTACAGAGAATCATTTAGCGATGCTCCACCCCGCCCCCATCTAATCTACCATCGATTGTTACCTCTTTAGAGTATTAGAACCGAAAAGTTTCTAAAGTCTATTTACAGCTTTGTTGGATATATTTTCCGGAAATGAGCCGAAGAATCTGTCTTTTGTTTTCAGACATTCTTGGCGATGGCTCCATCCACCCGTGGGAACTGATAGTCGCACCTGTCTGGCTCAAGGGTTACCGTGGCAACGAGCTCCAGCGAATCAGTCGCCTGTTGGCGATTAACGGGACGTTTTTACGAGAAACATTTCCCACAAAATATCACAGCCTTGTTAAGCAGATGTTCTATTGCTTCAAAAAACTGAACAGACGTCGCCACGCACCGTACTGGGGCGGGTATCGAAGATACTCTAGAATCGATAAACCAGTTATGTAGCTCTTCCAGTAACATTTATGTGTGATTTAAATCTGTAATAGTGGTTTTAAACTCAAATACAGTAAATCTCCCATCTTAGCAAAGATGACCATATTCTCACCATTGATGAGACTCTCAGGAGATAGCGGAACAGTCTGTTTATTATAATATACTGGTACGTTTGAATATATATCCTATGGCAGTGCTTCTCAAACTGTTCACCTTTGCAGACCAGCATAAAATTTTCCTTTTGCCCCAGGGACTGGTGCCACAAAAAAATTTTTCCTTGTAACTTGGAATTGTTACAATTCTACCATCACCTCAACATTCATCTTAATTTTAATACCCAGTTTAAGTTTCCTAGTTATTGTGTGTGTGTTATAGAGTATCATTTTTAAAGAAGCATCAAAGGAGAAAATATTTAAAATTTTAATCATTTTTCTTGCATCATCAACAAATTGCAATCAATACAAAATGCATTGGCTTGTGCTGTTACTAAGTTACCTAGATTCTTCCATATTTCACCCATACTAAAATAATTACACTTTACATTGGCTTAAAATAACTGAATGCATCCAATATAAGATTATAACACTTTCAGACAGTATAGCTCACTGCAGTCATCAAAACCTGTCTACCTTAGATCACTGTTGACCCCTCAGCCTCCTCGACCCACACGTTCATCATCTTACCTCACTGTCACGCCCACTCAATCAGTCATCCCTGAAAATTTGCAACCGTGCCTTCTCATACACCTCACCTGAACTTTGGAACTTGATCCCAACTTCCCTCTGCAGACTTGGACATTTTCAAACAATAAGATATAGATCCTCATTTCCTATACTAATCCCTGCATTGTGTCTTCAGGTCTAAGCTTAAATCCTTCCTTTTCTGAAATCATTTCCTCCATAGCTGTAACAACATAGCCTCACTGCCCTTTGGATGTTGACTATTGCCTGGATTTACCTTTCCCATAGCTATTTTAAGAAAGGCTGTGCGCCTAAGAATAAGCAGCTACTGTTATGCTGCTCACAGGGCGCTATAGAAATCCACGAGATTTTACTTACTTCCTTATCAATATTCAAGTTATTCGATATTTGACCCTTCGTCTAATCTTTTTTAAAGGCTGCGGCGGCTATTTTTTTTTATATATTAAAGATGGCGTCGATGGCCTCTCGTTTGTTGACTTCGTCTTTAACGGCAAAATTCCTCACAAAATCGATTAGAAATCCTCTAGTGAGTCTTTTGTTTTTACCGAAGAGTCGCTCAAATTATCTGCAATTACACCGCGTACCGGTTGCTTTGTATGGCTATAAGTGTTGCTAGTAAACTGCTGAATTGTGTAACTTTTGCTAGTGATGCAATATAACCCTCATCATCTTCAGTGAACTTCTATGGTGCCATTTTAGTAAATGATTTTGACAGCAGTCGATGGTCGCTATAGCCATATAGTCACTGTATGCCAATACAGTGACTGTCGGGCAATTATCTGAATAGGGGGCATTGTGTGGTAAGTCCTGGATTTGTATGGCGTCAAAATAAAATCTGTAGAGCTGTTCCGCCTATTCTCATATTAATTACTTGATAATCATTCACAATTTTGGTTGCACTGCATTTTTATGCTGTGCCACCTTTTCTGAAGTATGTAAATATTATTGATAGTGAAAACTTATGCCAGCAATTATTGTCTTATTCAGTTGGTGTCATCGGGAATAATAAAGAGAGGTTTGACTGAAGCGAGAGCAAAAGAACGTCTCTTGATCAATGTACCGGAAACGAAAATTTCGATCTTGAAGAACGGTCTTTGCGTCGCATCCGAAGATTCTGGAATACCAACCACAACTGTACGCTGAGAGAAAATGACTGTGCTTTCTTATTTAGCAACATGCACTAGTAGCTTTCAATGCTTTGAATGTTGAAGAGGTTCTAGTTTGAATAGTTATTTTGATAATGGTTAGTTTAGTTGTTTGATTTAAGTGTTTTTCTTTTCATAGGTTGGCTTGTGGATTGACGCTGGAAGCCGATTTGAAAATGAGAAAAATAATGGCGTTGCCCATTTCTTGGAACATATGGCTTTTAAGGTACCCTTAATTTTTGTTTAATCTAAAACATGAATGTTTGTTATTATTATGTTTTACATTCTTAATTATTTTTATGTGATGTCATCTTTTGGCCTTGAAAGTGGTAAATTTGATATTAATTTGCTTTTATTTTACTGGTCACAAGATTAACTTTGAGTAATTTTTGTGTTATTTCGATCAGATGTTATAAATTTTTTGCTTGTGTTGTAAACTTAAAGGTTTTTGGAGTAAATCACTGTTTCTGATTCAATGCACTTTGATGGACCCTCTTTAATTTTTCAGTATATAAGGTTTTGTATTAGTAAGGTATGAGGGGTGTGCTGGAGTAGGATACTTGACTTGGGTAGTGGGTTCGAATCTGATCCTAGCCACTAAGCCACATCTTGGGCAAGTTGTTCACCCCTTAATTGCTCTGTGAATGACTTAACATGCATTAGCAACCTTGTAATAATAATAGTGATGATGATGGTGTGTGATGATGATGATGATTATGGGGTCTTTAAAGCTGAAGTTATATTTCTGCATCTGTTGCTACGCTTTTTTATGTAAATGGATTTTGTTGTTGGATTTAGGGAACTGCAAAGCGATCGCAGACTGATCTTGAGCTGGAAGTGGAGAACATGGGCGCTCATCTGAACGCTTACACGTCCAGAGAACAGACTGTCTACTATGCAAAATGCTTTGCTAAAGATCTTAGTAAAGGTACGTTCTACTGAGCACTGCATCTAGTAAATCTTATGCTTTTAACCTTCTGGTATAAATATACATTTTTTTATCAATAAAAATGCCCTGAGAATGAAAACACCCTGCCTATTTGTAGTGAAACTGAAATGATACATAGAGAGGGGGTTTTGATTGTAACAGGAATTCAATGCTTGGTGCTATTGCTTACTGCTGATAGATGGGTGATTGAGGTTTGACTGTATTGATAATAAATTTTACGTTTGCTATGAAAATGTGCTTGTAATAAAACAGATATTCTGGTGATGTAATGTAATCACGGGACTTATGTAGCGCCTCTTATGTAGCGTAACCAGAAGCACTGTACTGTACAGGTGCTGTTGTGTTTTGATGCAGCTGTTGAGATTTTGTCAGACATTAACCAGAACAGCACTTTTGGCGAACACGAGATTGAAAGAGAGCGAGGAGTGATCCTTCGAGAAATGCAGGTTAGAATTCTCTGACCCACCCAGTTGTAAATACTATAGGATCATCTTGTTATATTAGGTCAGGTCAGGTCTTCGTCCTCCAACTGTGTCCAGCTATCGACTTCTTCATGACATCTCTCCAAAGTTCTCTGTCCTTTGCTATTTCTTCCAAGGTCATTTGGTGTCTTCTGTCAGTTTTTTCCGTTGAGATTCAACCCTGCCATGTGCAGATCCTCTTCCAATCCGTCCACCCATCGTCTTTGAGTTTCTTATTTCTTATTTCTTCCATTCTGAGTACGTTATATTGTGATATATTAGCATATTAATAATATTATTATATTATATTATCTACTCTCCTACTAATTTTATGCATAAGGTATAGCCAACATTCCATTTTAATCAAGTTTGTTGGAAGTAATTATTTCTATGTTATATCTACTACTTTGCTTAATGCTTTAAACAGAAACTAATTCAAATCTGTGAATTTCATGTTTTAAATGAAAGAAATTATTTTCACATAGAAGCTGTTGGCCATTTTCTTATTCAATGCGTGACTTTGAGAAGCAAGCCTTAGAAGTGATATTAGAATCCATACATTGAATTCACAATGTTGACTGTTTCTATTAATAGCTTTTGTTGTCAGATCAGACAAGCCGCGTTTTTGTTACCGATGTTTGTTGTGTTTATTTAGGAAGTTGAGACAAATTTGCAGGAAGTGGTTTTCGATCATCTTCATGCCGTCGCTTTTCAAGAAACTCCGCTCGGACGAACAATTCTTGGTCCAGCTGAGAACATTAAGTACTTACTTACTTATTAATTATTCTTATCCATTGTTTACTTTGCACGCTGTTTGAAATAACCAGGCTGAAACCAGTTGGGGCAGTTAAACGGCACAATGTTTGTTTGGTCTTTAAAATTCTAGAATTTTGCATATAAGATTCATTGAATTTCCTAATGCCGTTTGTAATGTAATGTAATATAACGGAATATTTATATAGCACCTCTTCCCAAGAATCACTCAGAAGCACTGCCACTGTGAGCGCTGCAATTGGTAGAGACATGGATTTTAAGTTGCTTCAAAAAGAGTGTCATTGAATCAGCAGGGGCTAAATTACTTATGCTGGGGTCAGGAACACTGATCCGTATTGTTCACGAAGTTATTGCTTATTGGATGGACAGGGATAATCTACAGTCACATTGACATGAAATGAAGTTTTCTCTACTCTACTAGCAGTTCAAATAGAGGTGTAATACCAACGATATGCAGGACAATGTTTTCGATCAAGATAAAATTGAAATTCGTATTGATTTCAGGTCTATAAGTCGTAAAGATCTGATAGAATACATATCGACGCATTACAAGGGACCTCGCATGGTTCTCGCTGCCGCCGGGGGTAAGATGGTTTTCTGCACATTTTGTCATTTTTTCATCCCTCGAAGACAATAGCATATGGATACAGTGAAACCCGCTTAATTGCATAGGTGCCATGCAAGCCTTGCTTATGCGATTAACTGGGCTGTGTGAATAGCCGGGACGTCTGATAATTATTAATTGTACGCACAAAACACTGGTTTGGGTTTTTATGTTGTTATGCGATTATGCGGGTTATGCAATTAAGCGGTATGCGATTAAGTGGGATCCACTGTACTTTGATACGTTAAAATGCTGTAGTTATTTAGCATTTGTAATTATCATTTATACTCAGTGGATGAGTATTAGATCAATAAGTTTCTGTATACTGTCCTTCATTCACAACTTCTATTAGGCTGCTACGGTTGAGCGCCCCCTCTTTTTGAGAGGCTAGGCTTTGGAAAGGGGAGGGAAGGGAGAGATTTAGGATATCCCCACCCACTGTTTTATTAGGCTGGAGTTTGAAAATGGTAAAATTTCAGAAGGTCGTGTTGTACTGCAGGACATTGTTTTCTAAATATATTTGTTATTAGAAAGTTAATTAATTTGTGATTTGTTTGGTGTGTGTTGTGTGACTTGGTGATGGGTTTTATTTTCGTAGGCGTTGATCATCATGAGTTAACAGACCTTGCACAGCAGTACTTTGGCAATCTCGGCCAGAACTACGATGGTGGAAAAATCGACTCCTGTAAATTCACCGGTGGAGAGGTAAGATGAGGGGGATTCGATCACTGAACTCTCTATCAAATCTCGACTTCAAAATAAGCAATTGTACAGCCATTGATTTTAAGATGGTTCTAGAACAATAAGCAACTGACTTCTGAAGCATTTATGTCTATTATGAATATATGTAATGTAACAGAATATTTACACATGCACACACAGAGGCATTTAATCAGTTCACATTGTTATCATTCATAATGTGATTCTGGTGATGTTTATTTAGATCCGCGTTGTCGACAACATGTTGCCGTTGGCTCACGTTGCCGTTGCCGTCGAGGGCGCTGGTTGGTCGAACGCGGACAACATCACGTTGATGGTCGCGAATACGCTGATCGGGACGTGGGATCGGTCGGTTGGCGGTGGACCGAACATGGCCTCTAAGCTGGCCATGGCATGCGGACAGGAAAACATCTGTCACAGCTTCCAGTCGTTCAATACATGCTACACAGACACTGGTCTATGGTTAGATTCCTAGTTGTCCTAAATATGAAATACGAAGGTTTTGCTTTGTAATGTAATGTATGTGTGTGTGTAATGTAACCACTATATTTTTTATGGTGCCTCTTCTGAGGAATCATCCAGAATTACAGAAGATGGTATTTTGTGCTTTAGTTGTTTCTTGAATAGTACATTATGAAATAATTGAGTTTTCCTATTATTATTTGTTTTAATGCTCTATTGTTAGTGCTTTGTGTGTGTGTGCATAGTGCGGCTATTTTGTGAATTAGTTGTATTGAGTAAGGATAATTTTCTGTTTTCCAGTCATGTTTTTGAAAGCTGAACAGAAATTTTTGGGATGGAATAATCTTGGGTGCAGTTAACTGGTTGTGATGATTTTTGGTTTCTATGCCGCTAAATCCTGTGACTTTGATGCAGCCTCTATGACCCCTATATGACCCCTGTATGACCCCTATGTGCTTAGATCAGTGATCATTTTATAATGAGTGTAATTTTTGTGTTGGTGAGGATTTGGAGGCAGTTGATGCCGTCGTCGGCCTATAGTCTGCTTTTGGGTGTTTCATGTTTTAGGGGAATCTATTTTGTTTGTGATGGAAAGAATCTGGGAGATACCTTGACATGTATTCAATCCGAATGGTAAGTGAGTAAGGTTCATCATCATTTGAAACTTAAACATTTTAGAATATGGATTTTGCACGACCCCAACATAGGCCCTTGATAGATTTTGGTAAGTATGTGGATTGAGTAGCGATTTTGTGGCTGTTTAAAGTCAGTCACTGTCATTTTAGATGATGCTAGGGTTGTTTGGAGGTAAACTTTGTTATTTTTATCTCTTATTTTTATTTCTTATCCCTTAACCATATTGTTCCTGATTATAGACAAGTATTGCCAACAAAAAACTTCAGAGCTTTGCAGCAGTGAGACATATCTACGAACATTTGCATCAAACTGAAGCGGCTACTTTTGTTTGCTGCCGCTGTTGTTGGTCGACGGATTCGGTCCGTGTCTCTGGCCGTGGTTTTGTGGATCACTGGTTGAAATTCTGTGATTTCTCTTTAGGATGCGACTGTGTACGGCGGTTACGGAACAGGAGGTTAACAGAGCAAAGAACCTATTGAGAACCAACATGTTGCTCATGCTGGATGGCTCAACTGCAATCTGTGAGGATATTGGGAGGTAACGATTACGACACAACACTACCCTTTTACATTGTACCTTTTAATTGTATGACTGTAAGTCCATTGACTAATCCTTTTGCTTTAGACTGATTTTAGTATTTATTGCATAGTTATGATCAGGGATATTTCTAGGATTGTAAATTTGGGGGGTGTTGACCTCAAATTGGGGGGGGGGCTGTCCGGAGCTAATTAGTATGCATTTTGTATGCATACCATTGTCACATTACCAAATTTGGGGGGTGTCGACCTCAAATTGGGGAGTGTTAGGGGGTGTAAGAATATCCCTGGTTATGATGTTTATAACAGTGAGGTTTTTGCTTTTGAAAGGCAAATGCTGTGCTATCGACGTCGAATACCAATCCCAGAACTGAACGCGAGGATAGAAGCAATAACAGCGGAGAACGTAAAGGACGTCTGCACTCGCTACATACGCAGCAAGAAACCTGCAGTGGCTGCAGTCGGTAGGCTGTCTTTTTCATCCACCTAAGTAATCACTAGCTTCAAGAAAAACAACTTCATGATTCACCTAGCGACTCCTCAGGGTCAGAATAAAGAAGAAAAAAGAAAATAGAACATAGGAGGCAGTGGTGATGATGATGATGTGGGATGAGATGTATTAAGTGCTTTCTTGTTGCCTTCCTCACAGACAATGGTGAACTTGTCCAAGGTCACTGTGCAGTGGATAAGGTCAGAGTCAAACCCAATTGCTTGACATGAACCCTACCACTACTCCGCCATGCCCCCAAAGTATGCATGTGTACAATTTAAACCCATTACATGCATACCATCCTCTAAATTGCCTTGACTATATGAACTAGGATATTTAGTTAAGAGAAGTTACACGAAATAATTATACTATATAACTATGAGCTGGCCATTTTCTGTGCGGTTAGACAGATATGATGTTCATTTAATTGTATTTGACTGTATAACAATTGAAATTTATATCATTCTTGTAGGTCCGGTTGAACAGTTTCCGGAATATGAGAAAATCTGTAAAGGCTTACGATAACATCATACATGTATATATGTAGAGCGGTGGACAGATTGAATGCAACTGAAAGATATACATTTAGACTAGTGAATTGATTACAAGCAGGCCTTTTTTAAAGTTAGCTTTCTATATACAGTCAAAACTGGTTATTTTCATTACTGTTACATGTAATAGTTCTTTTCATGTCATTCCTTGGTCCCCAGTCAGTGATCCCATTTGATAAACTGCCATGAATGCTCCCTAGTAAATTAGATTTTTCAAACCACATATTTTTCTGTACAAACCACCCAAAGACTAACTTTAGGCAGAAATAAATAAGACCAGTTCTATGCCTATGGAGTGTTGAGTCTATGAGAGAGACCCATGCCTTATATAAGCTGGACTAATGTTGTAGCCTATAAACAATAATATGAATATTCAAAACAAGCACTGATGTAAAAATAGGCCAATCTCCATTTATTGAATAAAAGCACACATATATGTCAGACACTGAATGTTCAAGAAAGTTCTGGGGGCTTCAAAATCATCGCGTTGTCAAAGATTCTCTGACAGATGAAATGGTAAAAAATATAATCGAATGATTAGAAATTACATTTGACTGAATATTTTTTGCAAATGTTTCCTCATCATTAAATCTTTGGTCACTGACTTATAAAGCATATTACTGATAGGAAGTTCATTCTAATTGGTACGGAGGAACTGGTTTTTTATTGCGGTTCTCGTGGGCTAGCTTCTCTCGCAGGCGCCGTACATCGGCCATCATCTGTTTCTCCTTTTCGTCAAACGATGTACGGTGTCGACGCAATGAAACTGCAAAAAATGTCACACGTTATAAAATAGAAGTACTGAAGAAAGGTTCCACTACAATCCACCATTGCATAACTCTTCTGTTATGTATAGAATTGGCTACAATTCCATCATAAAACATGCACATCATTGTTTAGATCTAGTCTTAAACCATGCCTATTTAGCTTCACCTATCCCCTTTATATTGCTCCCCTTCCAATCTGACTGACCTTTTCAGCTTGACCTCGCTCTAATTCAATTTGAATTTGGTGCGCCATCGAATGATGCCCTGGGCATTATGACAGTGGCACCATAGAAGTTTTTGATTGATTGATTGAAATTCTGAACAGACTCCAAAGGCCTGCAGATGACACATTTTGTTACGGCCAATGTTTGTTAGACCCCAAGTTTGCAGTAAACGAAAGCGAATAAATAAAAATTAAAAAATTAAAATAACGATTATTTCAAAAAGGAAGACACGAATCAGTGAAACAAAATGCCAATACAGTGCAAACTTAAGAAATTATCTTAGCCATTGGTGCAGCGTGCTTACTACATGTGTCGCCATCTTCACTTCCCATGTTTTCGTTGCCATTTCTTTGTGCATTCGAGACCTGTAAATGTTTCGAAGGCGACCCGATTTTGCCTGAATATTCTGCAGCCAAGAGTTCATATTTGCTTTTTGCCGATTCAGCCTACAAATAAACGTGGTTTTTAAAGACAAATTTCACGCATAAGAAATTTTCTGTGTGGGTAAAGTGTATTGGCTTTTTGCCCATCATGCAAAACATATTAAGGATTTATCAGATCTGGAGTAGCTACAAAAGTACATTGAGAATACCAGATAACATAAATGAAATCAGTAAAAGGTCAGGTCAGGTCTCCAGCTGTGTCCAGCTATCGACTTCTCCATGACATCTCTCCAAAGTTCTCTGTCCTTTGCTATTTCTTCCAAAGTCATTCAGTAAAAGGTACAACCTGATTTTTGTTAAATTTTTAGACTCGTTGCTCTAATAACTGAAATATGCACCCAGTGAAGGAAAATATTGCATAATTAGAGAATATAACAGCACAGAACCAATTGCATGACAGACATTCCTCTTCTGTTAAAAATATTTCAAAAGAAATCCGAATTTTACTGATATTTTGTTGAAACCTTAAATGACTGAAGAGGCAATTGGAATACTGAAAAACTGATATTTCAAGATGGCTTAATCTTTATCATGAAATCCATAGAGTGTGATAAAACAACCTTTCTTGTTTCAGCTTCTTTCATTAACAATCTTATGCCTGTTTCTAAGTCTTTGTTTTCCTCTTCCAGCCTAGATATCTGAAAATAAATGATCAACAGAAACTTCCAGTTACTAAATCAGTTTTCAGGGTTTTAAAATACTCATTAAATCTCAAATGCAGACAAATTTAAAGGCAATAACAATGGAAACAAATTCAGAAATATCTACTCTCATCTACAGCATAGAGCCTGTATAATAGGGCCCCATAGACAATTCTGTGTATAAATAGGCCCCCAATATCCAGCAAGTAGTGAACTGAGTCTTACAATCGCCTGATTTTTTTCTTCTTCAATTTCATCGAGTCTTCGTAGGTTTTCCATCTCCAATTTGTAATCGGCATCATCGTTTAAACGATCAACTTGTGACAATTTCTGAAGCTGAGCCTAGAGTTGAAGAAAATCAATAAAAATTTGATCAATAATATCATTAATAATCAATAATATCATTTCAAAAGATCATTTTGTCACAGGATGTTATCCAATCTAATCTAAGCATGCAATTGGCACTAATAGTCAAGCATTACAGTCAAACATATCTGAAGTCATAATAATTTTTAAGGCTCGGTGCTTGATAATACAATCAATATGAAAATAAACCTATAATTAATTGTGGCGTGTTATGACAAAGACAAGAGAACTTGCAATATGAATACCGTTCTTGTTTGCAGTTCTTTAAACCTCTCAGTGTCCCTTTCTCTGAGAGCTCGTTCACGCTCAATTTCCATCTGTCTCTTCTGAGCTTCTAGTTCGGCCTTCTGTCGTTCAGTCAAGTCGATATGACCCTGGTACAACTCCTGTGAAAAATATTCACATTTTATTAAAATAAATAAAATGAGTTAACAGCATTGATACCTAAAACTATCAGTCCATTTGAAGTCATAACAGCGTAATACATCTAAAGTACATTGATTAAAATAAAGAGTAAACAACAAACACAAATTCACAGTAGCATATACCCAGCTTACAACCTGATGCCTCACAAGTATAAAAATATGGAAAATAAAAAGACTACATTGAGTATAGACCAATGGTTCTCCAACTTTTTAGGATTTCTTGCGTGGTGGTCCCTTAAAAATTGTTGTGGTGACTCACGGACCTTATAAAGTTCGAAATTTAAATTAACTGCAATTAACACATAGCTTACTTGTTTTGTCAATCAGTTATTTAATCAGAAAATTGCAACTCTTAGTCATCAAATTAAAATTAAAATTGAATCAGCACTCTTAGAGCCATGCATCAGTGTGTTTTGTGTTATGAGGTATTTAGGTGAGATATCTTGAGAAAGTAATCCCTTCACGGTCCCCCTGAAACAGCTTGGCGGTCCCCCATGAGAACCACTGTTATAGACTATGTTGAGCTGATAAACACAGTGTCACTTGCCTTTCAATAACAGAAGGACAGAGCAAGAAAGAGATAACTATGCTTGATTTTCTTGAGGGCTCAACCTACACCCCACAAGTGGCCTAAAATAGTGATTGGGGGAAATTCAACAATCGCTGCTTGAATTAGAGAATATAAAAAATCAGATACTGGTTGTTTTCATATGAAGAATTATTCACAAATACTTGTTCAAACATTCGCTTCTGAAGCTGCAACTCTGTGTTCTTGATTTCAATTTCCTCGATAGCAGCGCGGGTTTCATCGTCACGCTGCGCAACCTGGAATCAAATAGACTGGGAATAAGACACAATGTAAGCAGAAGTCTACTGGGAATAAGTGTAATTACCTTCACCACAATGCAGACCAAAAAATAGGTATTGCCATAACTGAAATGCTAAATTGCCCCAGTAAAAAGTATCCAATATTACAACTAATAGGAAGGCTTAATGTAGACATTGTGTAAAGACGTGCAGCGCACCCTGCGTCGTATTTCGTCGTCGAGTCTCGCGAGTTCTGCCTGTTTCTGCTGCTGCGTGAAACTAATGAACTTTCTTCTTGCGGCGTCCAAAAGATGTAGCTCCTTCATTTTCATCTCCCGATTCATGGCAGCCACTCTACACGTAAACAGGACACCGCTTATAGAAGTTGTCCAGTACAATACAATACAATACAATATGGAAAGACAGACGGTAAAAATATTATGCAAAAATAATTGCAAAATTAAAAGCCGATAACAAGCTCAAGAATTCTAACTCTGGTGTTGCTGATAAAAGACACACCTGGCTCGTTGGTCGGCCAACTTCTGCTCCTCTTTCGCGATAAGGTCACGTCGGGCTTCCTCCGCTTCCTGGAGCAACTTCTGTTGACGGTACCATCCAGCATCCTCCTGCTGGCGCCGCTCTGTTGCCACACGCAGCTCCAGTGCTACTGTTCTGCAAACAGTAAAGACGACCTCTCAAACTTCAACTAACTCAATTTAATTATCATTACTACTACTACTACTACTACTACTACTACTACTACTACTACTACTACTACTAACTAATAATAATAATAATAATACTTGTAATGAATGATGATAATAAATGACTATGAACATAACAGTAGTCAGTTGTAATGTAATATAATAGAATATTTGCATAGTGCCGGTAGTAGTAGTGATAGTAGTATCCATTAAATTTATGAATTTAATAAGTTTTATTCCTTTTATTCAGATATCAAATGATATTCAAAACCTTTTCTTAATCATTGCAAACGGAAAAGAAAAAGAATGCAGAAGTGCTACATAAATCATACTTTTGTTTAAGAAATTCTTCTTCTTCTCTTCGAATTCGTTCTCGTTCCTGAACCTTAAAGACAAATCACAGAATCAAACATGCCAGTCAGTGCTCCACATCATAACCGAGTCTGTAATAATGAAGTTCTACTGTAGATGGACAAAACTTAAAAACAAATATGACTGAAAATTATACAATGCAGTATCAGAGTCTACCTGAAAGTCAACAATAAACTTTGGAAATTTGTTGAATATCGGATACTGTCCCTTGGTCAGAGGTACAAATGGCTCTAGAACACTGCGAGGATGGATTTCGTCTGGCGTCGAGTCCTCCAAGTGGTACGCCTCCGTTATCACCTGATTCACGTTCATGGCGTTTCGATGGTGAAAGAAATACTACAACAAAAAGCCGCAGTCAAACTCTAGTTTCAAATCCACCATCTGGAGTAATTTAGAGCAGAGCTAGGATTGGATCTAGTCATAACTCCAACTCATTCAGTTTCATTATTATCCTTGTTGTGCACCATTGTCATCCAAACTATTACAGTAATTATCAAGCATGATTTTAAAATTCCTCATACTACCCTCTAACCTGTAAAGTTACACCGATATAACCCGTTTAACAGCAACAAATTAACATGGAAACATGCCTTAATAAACAACAGCTTAAACTAAAAAAATTAGTATTTCAATTACTGTAACAACTTCTTGCCCAGATGGACCTATGAAATTTTGATGATATTTTGGAATGAGGGTATTTCCATCTCTCTAAGCTCAATGCAAGTTATACATTGCAGAGACCTAAGGACATCTTGCATTGAATAGAACAATTTTATGAATTATTACTGCAAATTAATGCGCTTAATATTCTAAAAACCCAACGACAACCGGATATCAAGTATTTTCAAAAGATTCTACCTTAAAATCGTCAAACTCCGAGCAGCGCAACAGGGCAGCTCGACCCACGATGCAGTAAGACACGGTAACCATGACAACAAAAGATGGATGGTTGCTGAAGATGTTATCGGATAACTTTAACCACTCTTCGCACGTCAGAACTTCAGAGAAGAACGTTTCGAGGAGCGGCCAAGCATAGATCTAGGAAAACCAAGCACTAAAAATTCACACAATGCAACAAGAATAAATACCAACAGCAGTTGTAGTGATTGCCTGCAGTTCAAACACAGACACTGTATTGGATCATATCCTAACCTTGGATATTAGATTTTATTGGACCATATCCTAACGCCAAACAAAATTTGAAGCACGATATTTAGGAATCATTCTACACAATAGCATGGAATTGAGTTCTGGTGGCAAGATGACCAAGTCATCAATTATTATAACAAAGTCAAAATGTAAACATTAAAAGGTCTAGTTGCATTTTCTTTTCAACGTTGAATATTCCAGCCACAAATAACAGTCTGTGTCCTAATTAACCCCTTAACTGTGTATTGAACTGTAACTCAGTGTAAAATGGACGGATATATCCGGGATCCTCAGTTAAGGGGTTAATTAAGACAACATCTGAAGAACTTAAACAGCCTTTTAAGGAAATGCAATGCTCAGCAAAAATGGACCACAAAGTGTAATCGTAATGTCCGGGATACCTGGGATGTAACGCCGTGCTTTACAAAGTGCTGCAGCAGTTCTTTGTCGTGATATCCGAGAACGTTTTCGATGAGGCTCAGCAGGTTGATCGGTGGATTTGGAAAATATTCGAACCAGTGCCGACACCACGACGCTGAATCAAAAAGCATTTGCATGCAAGTCTACGTCGAATTAAGACTAAGAGACCAGTGGAAAATACCAAATAAATTTTAAAATCAAGTAATAAAAGGCAGTCCTGCACTCGAAATCAAGTAGCATCATACTTAAAAGATCTATAAAAACAAAAAGGAAAGGTCGAACAAACTAAAGCAAGAAAAATACTAAAATTCCAACAGAATTAGTATCGAGAAATCGATTTATCATAAAGATACTCTCTGGGGATAAAGATCAATTTAACAGATATAATGTTTTATCATTTCTATATTATTCAGCAAACTCAGTGGCTAGATTTTCACTTTCTAAGCATAAAGTAAAACTAGCTCCAAAGTCTTACTTAAAATAGTAGCGACAATTTCAAAACAGACGAGCTGGTTGTTCTGGAAAAGTTTGACGAACGGAAAAGCCAGCAGTGGAAGGTAACTGGTTTCACCGAAAATTGGAGACCAGTGCGCAAGTGCCGAGAGAACTCTAGAAAGGAAAAAACAAAATACAATAAAGCTAAAAAACAGAAAAATACCTGCTAAAGTACCGTATTTTCATGCATATAAGATGCGGGTTATACAATTTTTTTACACAATTAGTCCCCCTTGGTGCGTCTTATACTCGGGGCGTCTTATACGTGGGTGCAACTTATATGCACGAAAATACGGTAATTCGAATAAACAATTAACTTGAAAATTAATGCCAATGCAGGCAACTTATACATAGAATTATTTGTTAAGATATCGTGAACTAACGTTTCCAGACTCACCGCTGGAGAACTCGCAGAAGTTTATGGCTTTTAATTGGGTATTTCTCGTGGAGTTTCTCGTATGACGGGTGGGTTCCCTTTTCCAGCAGGGCAGCGTAAGCAGTGTGATTTTCCGGAAGACGAAGAATAATCCTCCAGATAAATATCCTGCAAAACAAACAAAACACACTAAGTTTAATAAGAACCTCACAGAAAGCAGTTATCACAGTCAGAACGTCATTCTTCATTCGCAGTCCTTATTAACCCTTAAACTGCCAGAACCGAGAATATTCAGTTACATTGCATATAGCTACGCAGTATCTGAAAGTTAAAGGGTTAAGGCATCTCTAGCTGATGTCATCTTTCGCCTATTTTTTTCATTAACCCTTTTGCCACGTAAGACCAATATTTCGGTTTCATAGCATATTGGTTTTGAACATAGCCAACGGTGAAAGGGTTAAACTGTACAAAACAAATCACAAAATTGAATCAATAAGTTAGCAACTGTAATTCTAACAATTGGAACCAGATATACAAACAAGATTAAGCAATACGTGGTGTCAAACGGCAGAAAATGAACGGAACTGAGAAAATGAAGGAGAGACCTGTACTTGGCTGGATATTCTCCGTATCCTCTGAGAATCGCTACAAGACGATCGGTCCCGAGACCATCTGCATAGTCAGACTAAACACGCAACAAACAATTGAAACATTCTCTGAGTTAAAATAACATTTAGAACGATCTACTTGTTAAATCAGTCATACGATTAGCGAGTAAGTGAGTGATCATGCAGAGTCCCCGTTGAACACAGTTGCTAGAGAGAGAGAGAGAGAGCGGCGCTGGACGAGGAACGTACCGTGGCGCCGTGACTGTTTGGACGGACTCTGGTTTTGCTTCCGGTGGAACTGGATTTAAATGATCTTGTCGACAACTCTTGTGTCGGCGCTGCTTTCGCAGGTCCTGTTGGATTTGAGGACTTTGACGAGTGGAGCAGGAGGCTAAAATGCAAAAAAATCACTAAATAAATACATCTAAGGCTATATTTTGATCAATGGTCATGGGATCAAATTAAAGCACACAACTAAAAAATGACTGACTATACCAGGTTCAGCGTGCACAGGCCAGTAAATAAAAATCGGTGCCGCCCTGTTTTATTGCAAATATTTTCACAACTCCTGGGTCAACATACATGAAGTCTGGTCTACGTCTGCATTATTATATCCCGAATGCAGCCATTCTAGTTTTTCCTTCAAATTCCAAAGTGCAGCGGCACCACCGAGCAAAAACCAGGCTAGAAGCAGAACACGTTCATCAAAAAATGAGCTACAAGTTTTATTGTCCCACCCTGTACATACCGTTTCTCATCATCAAATCTTTAACACAAACCTTATTAAGTTCTTGAGACAGCGCCTGAGAACTGTAGACGTTGATGTTTCCGTTCTCCGTAACGACCGCTATGTATCGCCCATTTGGACAGATGGCAGCACTGCTGATTCGGTCGTCCAATCGGCCGATTTCAAAGAGCTGTGAAAACGTCACAATGTTGATGAACCGCAGGATTCCGTCCTGACTCAGAACGGCCAGAATCTGAGGAAATAAACGAAAATCATCAAAATAAATTAGTAAATCGGCATCGTCATTTACTATAATACCGGGTACTTCACAAAGTTCTTATCACGAAGCGTATCGTATTTCACTGCACCTGGTTCGAGCCGGAGTCGAAGCTGTCCGGAAGAAAGTCCATGAAGTGGACACAGGTCACTCTCCGTGGAAGCTCAACCACGCGGAGCAAGGTCTGGTTTTCGAGCGACCAGATGTGGAGAAATCTAGACCGACCGCCGCCGACCAAAAGTCGACCATCTCTGAAGACAGAAGAAAAAAGTCATTCCACAACAAAGGAAACAGTCACAAAGAAATACAAATACAATGGAAGGGCTTAAAAATCATAAAACTGCAAATGAAAAAAACTCTAATTACCATAGAGAAATCAAGTTCAAACACATTTAGACACACTGAAAGGAAACTCTTAAAAGCATTATAAGAAAAGTTTTAATGAAACCATCTCATTACCAAATAGTGAGTGACTTCCTTACAAATGAAATTTTATAATCATATCAAATAGAACACTATCATACTTGTCAGAGTATGAATTATTACTAAAATATTGCATTCTCTTATTTAATCAAATATTACTGTGACTCAATTGTGAATTAAATGATTTGTAAAAGAAATATACACAAAAAATTCAAGAGATATTTAAAGAGAATACCGCGTTGTGGCAAATGCCTTGAAGCTGGCGGCCTTTTCTCCTGGATTTGGAGAATGCAACTGGTAGCGACATTCGAGTGTTTCTGAATCCCAGGCGAATATAGAATCGTCTTTAAAACACGTAGCGATAGCATTGCTCATCGGCAGAAAAAAGACCTTTGTTTAGAAAGAGAAAAATAATTACGCAATTTAGTCACAACTCATCTATGCATATCTGTATTTGCACTGATCAATATTGCAATCAAGCCAGAATAGAGAGGTAAGTGGTAATACATGCCAACAATTTTGATGGTACATTTCTAATACATGGCAAAAATCAGTAGTGTCCACAACATCGACAACATTTCTCTATGTCATTCTCTTCTAAATGTGACATAACCTGTAATCCCCATTAGTATTCTCAATAGCCAATAAACTCCTATTAATCACAAATAATCTTTTCACTAAAATTCTCCTGTCTCTACAGGTAAACTCATCATAACCTGACAATTAAGCTCAAATTCATGAAGATTCGTGCACCTTTACGATGCCCACATTTTCTTTCACGTTCAGTTTCCGCTTTCGCTGGAACGAATCGAGATCCCAAAGCTGAGCGGTGTCGGTTGAGGTCGTGATCGCAAACCTTCCGCTGCTGTGAACGGAGATCGCGTGAATGATCGATTCATGGCCTTTCATCATGGCAACCAACTCCCTAGAATCTACAGAAACAGGTCACATGATGATGTGCCATAAAATCAATCACAACAACACTCTGCTACAATCTTAAACGGTACAATCTTACCGTAAGTATCTAAAACTCTGCTCAGAACAAACGTTTCAGAAAAGATTCATCGAGAAGGCAATATTGTTAAAATAAAATAAACACATCTCCAAAATTTGGTTGAAAACTGACAGCAAAAGAAAACCAAAATTAATTTTCAATTTCACAAAAGTCAAATCTCTTTCTGCTGTTTGAAAATCAAAAATCAAACTGGCGCTAACCACAGTCGAAGCATTTCAGTGAATAGTCTGCTGTTGCCACTAGAAATTCGTTCCGTCTGTGGAGGTTAAACGCAAGGGCGCTGCATGGGCTTCCAGTCCGCTGAACAAGAGAAAATCTTCCACAGAACAGAAACACATATTTGACAATAAGGAACACTGGAAAACATCAAAACACTCAACTCAAGCACATCCATCATTATCACTAATTATTTACTATTATTATCATCATTCATTTGATAACTTTTATAGCTCTGAACTTAGTAAAGACAAAAGTCAATGGTGGGTAAAATAGAATTCACTCTCGTGTCTATTGTGCATTCGCAGTAGTCTACGCATGCTCATCACTTTATTGCGCCTATGCAATAGTCTACACATGCTCTACTGGTCCACTCTATTGCAATGGTGGGGTGGGGTAAGTTTCACGCTGCCATTAACTCATTTAGCATTAAAAAAGCAACAAAAATTCTTCCCTCCCCCCACTCCACACTGACTCTCCTCCTTGAAGGTCTGACTCTGAAATACTACTCAACATCTGGCATCACTTAAGGCTTCATGTTTAGATTACCAATCGCAAAAAATGCAATGTCGATAATAATACCTGTTGGCATGGAAGTCAAATACGTGGACATTTCCAAGGTAATCGCCGGCCACGAGACGGTCACCGCTGGAGTCGAATGCTGTGTGCAGGAAACGAATATTACGAGAATTCAGAGGCGAATTGCCCAAGGCGCTGTGCACTATTGTCAGTAGGACACTTCAAATTACAAAACCAAAATATCGTTCAACTGAAATTCGACCACATTCCAGTTACAGTTATTTTAAAGTAACAGTAAAAATTGATTAGGTGGATAAGAACTGATTAAGCGACTAAGAATACTCAGCTACAATTATACGAAATATAGAAGGTTACAATGATACGAAATATATCAAGGCGCTAAATAAATTCACACGATTCCACATATATAGGCTTATATGTAAGAAACAATCCTACAATCCACCAAGCTTGATCGCAGTTAGAAACGTTAATCTCACACGACGGTTTCTCAACGAACTTTTGGCGTTATATAAATTCCTAGATATTACTCTTATACATAGGAACATGTTTCAACTGGTCACTATGGCAAAATTAAAAATAAATTTCGAATGCAGCAAGTTACCCGTCGCTTCCAGCAACCACTTTTCTCTGGAAAACTTTCCCTGAATCTTTTTTGCAAACGTCGAGCATCTGCATTTTTAACCAGTTATTTGTAAAAACTAATTTAAAATTAAATCCTCGCCGAAGCGTAAACACTACAGCTTCAGATTATACGACGCTGGTTCCCCGCTAGCATGACAAGCGCTTCTACGGCGCTAGTTTTTTTCACAACAACAATTTTTAAAATGACGAAGTGACGATGTATAAAATTCATAGTTTTACCAGTACATGCACTCAGACGCGATGCGTCATAAAGTAAAAAAGACAAGTCAATAAAATTATAATGTGCATACCGAATTCTTTAAACAGACTTTATGTCTGAGGTATTTTATTATGTTAATTATCGACGCATCTAATTTCAACCATAAGCTACCACGGATATGATTTTGTCTGTGATTACAATCTGAAGCGCCCATCGACTGCTGATAAATGCAGAAATAAACGGCACCAAAGAAGTTTGTGATTTATTTATTTATAAATCACCGGCGGTAAATATTTCAAAACGCTTGCCTCCAGTAGAAGCATGTTTATTGTCCCAAGATTTTTCCTTTTATTAAAGTGTATTTGAAACGATGTATAGGAGAAGGAGACAACGCATTCCAATTTATTGCAAATTTATTGATAGACGGTCAGTTTGCATGACAGTTACGCAATTTGTTTGACTTTTCTACTGCAGAAATTTGGCATGTGTTTGAAATAAAGTGGGAGTCCGTAAACACACCATTATTAGAGAGACTCGGTTTCGAATCCTTATCCAGCCATTGGATAATGTATTGTATCGGCACCCCTCTCAATTTTTATTCACTGCACCATAATCTTGCCTCGGTAAGTTTATTAAACCAGCTTCTCGTAATTGCTATCCACGCCTCATTTTGGTCTGTGAAGATTAGAACTTGTTATGTCTCTAATTATAATATATTTTCCAGCGTTAAACGGTAAATTTAAGAGAAATTTAGGCACAAGTAATGGGTGCTGAGAAATTGGTATTTCGGTCATACCGAAGGATTGGGCTAGTTGTGTGCGGGACGTTGGGCTATACGCATAACAACCGTGTTGATGTTGTAGAAGGAGACGGAGGCGGAAGATGGACTTGACTAGAGCTGATCCTCGAACGGGGGCCAAGGCGGACGTCCTCGTCGGGGACCCGGCGAAGGCCCAGTATCGCCTGGTCCGGAAGATCGGGTGCGGGTCCTTCGGCGACATCTACCTCGGTATCAACGCGGCGAACGGCGAGGAGGTGGCCGTCAAGGTGGAGTCGATCAAGGCCAGGCATCCGCAGCTCCTCTACGAGAGCAAGCTGTACAAGATCCTTCAGGGCGGAGTGGGCATCCCGCACGTCCGCTGGTTCGGCCAGGCCCTGGACTACAACGTCCTAGTCATGGAGCTTCTTGGGCCGAGCCTTGAGGACCTCTTCAACTTCTGTTCGAGGCGGTTCACCATGAAGACTGTGCTGATGCTAGCTGATCAGATGGTGGGGCGGTTGGAGTACCTCCACTCGAAGAACTTCATACATCGCGACATCAAACCGGACAACTTCATCATGGGCACTGGGCGCCACTGCAACAAGCTGTATGTCATCGACTTCGGCCTGGCGAAGAAGTACCGCGACTCTTCGACACGCGTCCACATTCCGTACCGTGAGGACAAGAACCTAACCGGCACGGCGCGCTATGCAAGCATCAACGCTCACCTGGGCGTCGAACAGAGTCGCCGAGATGACATGGAGTCCCTCGGCTACGTTCTCATGTACTTCAACCGTGGGTCACTCCCATGGCAGAATCTCAAGGCAGCGACAAAGAAGCAGAAGTACGAAAAGATCAGCGAGAAGAAGATGTCGACACCTATTGAGGTTCTGTGCAAAGGCTTTCCGGCAGAATTTTCCATGTATCTCAACTACTGTCGTGGCCTACGTTTCGACGAAATGCCCGACTACATGTACCTGCGCCAGCTGTATCGTATATTATTTCGTACGCTCAATTACAGTTACGATTACATCTTCGATTGGACGATGCTGAAACAGCGAACCGCCACAGCGACGTCCGGCAAATGATTTGGTTTGCTGGTAGTCAGAAACATGAATACAACTTCTTGTCCTGAGTATTCTGAGCTGAGATATTTGCCGTTGTTTCGTAATTGTTGGCAAACGACAACGTCTTTATCGTGACATTCTGAAGGCCATTTGACCTTTGCCTTCGACCTTTGACCTCCACTACATTTTGACTATGACTTTTCGATACTACTTTTACAAGCACCATGTTACAACTTAGGATAATATTTACATGTTGACTTGTTGACATTATTTCCAAATGATCCTGATGCTTTGAAAATTGTTTGTATTTGTATTTGGCAATCAATGCTTGGCATAAATAATGTTTTGGCTTTGCAGTATTCTAAGAGTGGATCTATGAACCTTTGGTATTTGATCCACTTTTCTGGCATCTCTTAAGCACAATAATCAAATATTTATTATTTAACAATTACTGGTTATTTTTAATGCTTACAATCACATGGGATATCATTCCTTATGGAAATATTGTCAAGTAAAGGGAATCAGGTTACTACATTTAATGGTTTTGGATGTAATAGCAATAATAATATCTGTGGTTTTATATGCATGGATATGCTGAGTGTTATTTTAATGTGCAAGCTTTGGTTACATTTTGTTTTAGTTAGAGTGAGCTTTTGATTCCTTCTTTGATATTAATTTTCTATGGTATCATGACAACTTTGTTTGTAATTGCATTTCCTGTGTTATTTGCTTATATAACACTGCTCCCACTATGAGGATCTCCTCATAGGTGTGAACTTTGATGAAAACATGGGGACCTAACCAATTTCTCTTCTCTTTCCTTTTTCAAAACTGGTGGCTCGAATCTACTTGCCTAATATAAGTTTACACCTATGGATCCGCTCGATATGATATGCAAATTTAGGGCATGTGTGGCAGCTTGTCTTATTTGTAATGTCTTGTCTGATGAATGGGCTGCATCATGGAGGTGTAGCTATGTATCAAGCATATAAAGAATACACTTCTAAAGGAATATGATTTGAGCTTAATGCTGAATGTGGGTGTACTTTTTTGCTTTATTGTCGGGCAGCAGGGTGGGCTCTGAGTAAATGAGGACTTCCTCGGTACTTAACTTGATAATATGTACTTTAGAAAATATTACAGTATTTAGTTAGATACTTTTTCTTTTAGATTTTATGATACTTTTATTTGGAATAGTGATATTGTTCGACACTCATTCGTGCAAAAATGTGATTCTTTGTTCACTGTAATGAGAATCTACTGTAATCAACACTTATAATTTCAATTCTAAGCAACCATTTACTGAGACCCTGAGCACTGTTTGCAATGGTGCTACAGAGATTGGTTGGCTACTTTATTAGTTAAATGGTATTTTTTTGTTTTAAAGTGTGTTAGTATGGTCCTCTTTGTTATATATTTCATTTCTTTGTTCTTCTGATCAAGTTTGTGTTCATGACATCCCACAATAATTATCAATGAGCACAAGGAATAGGTTATGTCCTACAAATATATCCTCAGGTTACAACTTTGTGTGCTACATGTATTTTTTTCACTGCAATATTCTTTAGGCTGAATTCTTTTTTATGTTTATGTACTGAAAGCCTGCTTTCAAAATTTTGTAGTGCTTGTGCTTAGTTTAGTTCTTAGAATATGTTGTATTATATTGCAAAATATGATTTAGACGATTCTTAATTAGGATATTTTCTTAAAGCTTGCTCTGATAAATGTGTTGATGAAATGCATATTTTATTCTGGGCAGGGTTTACTGATTATAATGCTTTTAGTCTATTTTGAACTTAATATCACTGGCAGCTTTTGGACTGAGTGCAAAATAAAACCAATATTACTATGCAAACATTTTGATTTTATTGGCATTGTTGTTGAATTTTGGATTGTGTAGAGATGTAACTTCATTATTAAACAGCTTTGAATGTGGTTAGCACTTGAATGGTTGCTGCACAGTGACTGATGACTGATTAAAATTCGACTTGTTCTTCCATCCCAGTTTTGCAGGTTATGATAAATCTAGCAGTAATATAAAATAAAGTAAATGCAGGCTCAATTAGGTAAAGGAATCCTCATATCTCTTGGCATATGAAAGGAAATTCACTATATAGCAACTCTTCTGAATTCATCTTTAGGAGAAAAAATATTTGCCTTCCCTAAGAATTTTGGTATTTCGGGCTACTTACGTTTTTGCTCTAATTTACCATTGAAACATTTATATAGCTATTTCGGTATAGACTTGACGCTTAAGAATAAGCAGCTACTGCTAAGCTTTGAACAAATGCGCTATAGAAATTCACAAGTATTTACTTACTTGCTCCTATTTAATTTGTTTTAAAAGGTCAAGTGAAGGCACCGGTTGGTCTTTGTTTATAAATTATAACAAGCCATTTGATTGGTCGCAGTTGTGTCGTCGCACGTGATTGGTCAATTGAAATTCAGTTGAATTTATTCTTCACTTGGGATAAAATTTCACATTTTGCGTCAATTTTTAAATAAATATTTGTTTTTTCTCGGCGTTTAGACATGGCGACGCATTCGCGCAACAGTCAGACTGCATCGGGGTCGAACCTCAAGGGAATGGAAGGCGCAGAAAACGCTTCTAAGGACGCTCATTCAGTTAGCAAAAGGTAACGACAGACCATTGCAGATTTAAACGTGAGATTTATATAGCGCCGGTTTGATGCTAATCGGAGGCGTCTCTTGTTTGCGACTGTGTAATTTAACTGCAGCTTTGTAATTGTTAAAAAGATAGAACAGTTATGGTTTAAGTAAATGACACTTGATAGGCAGTTGTGGCAATAGACTTGATGGTAAAGAACATTAATGTATGAAATATTACCTTTGACCTGGGTGTTAGATGGGTAGAAAGGGATTTTGTTGAGAGATAATCAAGCTGGTAGTTTTTGAACCTTAGGGTACCAACTTTGAATGTGTGTGTATTTTTTATTATGCAATATTGATAACCATTTGATTTTTCTTACAGATTGCATAAAGAACTGATGTCGTTAATGGTAATGGATGAAATATGTATTCAATATATTTAGTTTTAAATTATATTTATTTTGAATTTTATAATTAGAAAAATATTTGTTGCATAGTTGTAGATTGATATGTTTGGTTTGCTATTGGTGGCTGATAGCAGCCTAAAATCTAATGCATTTTGGGGGGATCTTGCATACTTTCTATGGACGTCAAGATGTCAACCCATCAACGCTTAAATGTGTCAACAAATTGAGTGTAAAGTATAATTTCATTATTGTGTTGAAGGGCATGTGATAAATGACTAATCTTCTGATAACTGTAACTTCTACTTCATATATGTAACTCGATTTTAGATTTCATTTCACTTATCTTAAATTCTGATCATGAAATTTAATTGCAGATGTCTGCTGACAGAAGCGTTTCAGCGTTTCCTGATGGTGATAATCTCTTTCGATGGATTGGTACGATAAACGGCCCAATTGGAACTGTGAGTTCTTTCATGTTGCATTCTATGTACTATATTTATATATCTGAAATAAATTTCATTCTTGTGTCTGTCTAAAATAGCTACAGTTTATTAAGATATTCATTTGTTTATGTAATAATACAAGATTTTCCAGTCTTTTGAATGGTCTAAAATGATTCTGCTGTGTGTTTCTAAGCAACCATTGTCCTGTGACTTGTGATGATCATGTGACTTGTGTATACCTGTATAAATGCTTTTAGGTGTATGAGGGTCTTACGTATCGCCTCAGCCTGGAATTTCCAAGCGGCTATCCGTACAGCGCCCCCACTGTAAAATTTGCGACGCCCTGTTTCCACCCGAACGTCGACCAAGCGGGTAACATCTGCCTTGACATTCTCAAAGACAAATGGTCTGCACTGTACGACGTACGAACTCTCCTTCTCTCCATACAAAGTTTGTTGGCTGGTGAGTCATCGACTCATCGTCTTGGTGTTATTCTTAATTTCAATGCAAGTGTGGAGCTTATAGTGCTGCCGAAAGAGTATGGAGCTCATAGTAAGTAGGTACTGCTGAACGAGTATGGAGCTCATAGTAGGTACTGCTGAAAGAGTATGGAGCTCAAATTGTCCTGTTCTGTTTGAACTGACGTGAAAATCCTTTATCCTATGGATGGATATTCTCCATTTTTTGTATTTTCCCATCAACATTTATATGTTTGCCTGTTTGAAGTCGGAATGAATTTTGATATAATGCTAACTGCAGGTCTTGTCTCTACTGTGCATTTCTAGCATCAGAACTACTAAGTTATCTGCATTGTCCAAAGAATATGTTGATTTAGAATTATAATTTTTATTGTTTCTCTTGGTGATTTCTACTTGCCGTAATTTTCATTTTGCCAGTTCTGTTTATTTTAGCATGAACTCCGCACTGACTCCTATTATAATAGCTATAACTAAATCTGGGTGTGACTGTCGCTTAGTTTTAGCATTGTCAGACATTGTTGTTGGATGTGGATGTTTACTTTTATTTTTTATGCTTTTCTTAATATTGCTGTGAATTGTACAAGTTGAATCATTGTTGTTAACTTGTAGAGCCAAATAATGACAGTCCCCTGAATGGTCAGGCTGCCGAACTGTGGTCCAATCAGGAGAGTTATCGAAAGATCATGCTGGAAAAGTACAACCAGAATGCGAAAAGTTCTACTCAGAGCAACTGACTTTTTTATTACTCTTCCTGCCATTTGACTATACCTGTCATCAATATGAACATGAAAACAATTACTGTACTCTACTGTACTGTACAAGGTCCAGTCCAAGACAAATTGAACATATTTTTAGAATTCTCATTGGACTTCATGGGCATAAAAAATTACATGCATAGGGTTATTTGCATATTCATGATTGTCTGTTGTGCAGCAGATTCATAAATATGGCAGCAGTTTTGCATATTAATTGTGTTGTCAAATTGTGATCTTATACAGCTGTCTTTTGATTTAACAAGCTTAAGCCTGTATGATTGTTTGGACGTGTTATAATAAAAGCATGAAAAATTGTACATTTTCTAGAAATCTCTTGATATATATAAGTATATTTGTTTTTTGGCCTGGTAGCCATTCAGTTTTATTAAGTTTGTACTGCTTAGTTGTAACTCTACGATGTTGGTTGTAACACTACGATGTTGGTTGTGCGCAAGAAACGAGTAAAAATCAGTTACAGTAGAACGAAGATGACTAGCCTTAATGAATTTCAGCCACATTCACTTGCCAAAGCAGTGAGTTTAATATTTCAGGAGATTAGGTTGAACATTGATGCTAGACATGGGTGTAGAATGCTTACAATTATGAAGATTGTGTTCAACTTGAACTAAGAAGTCATGAGATGATCCTCAACTCAATTTGAGACTTAGTGGTGTACATGTACTTTGCTTTTTGTTGCCCAGGACATTCTCATAATTTTGACTTTAGAAATATTAAATGTCGAATCAGCAAATCTTGCTAAATTGCTATCTCTTATCCTAAATTATATTGGTGGGTGGGTGTCTAATCATAAAAATACGTATAAGGGGCTGTTCCTGAATTACGCCAACAAAATAGGGAGTGAGATTCGAAAAAATTTGATAGGGGAGGGAGTCAAGAGAAGTTGACATTAACAATTCATTTTTTACAAGTAATCAAATAAATAGGAAATTTCATGATATTATTTACTGCAATGGAAAAAAGCCTGACAAGCAAAAAAGGGTTATCCAGTTTTGACACTTGGTAAGCAAAACGGATGAAGAGGTCTCATAACTGCAAAAAATAATAACTTGAACTGTTTAGGAGGAACCGTCACTGATCTTGTAGCGGGGTCAAGTGTTTTTGACATAATTATAGGGACTCACTGAAAGTTTGACAGTACTTGACAAGGTGAGGATGGTTCAAAAATTGCCCAAAATGGTTGACGTAATTAATGGACAGTCTCTAAGCAGCTACTGCATTGCTATATAAGCGCTATATAACTTCCATAAATTTATTTACATTCTTACTTACCTAGGTCGTGATGCCATCCATAGACTTTACCATATATGTCTATGTTATTATGTAGTGTTATATAAAAGGGAGAGTCTGTAGTCTGTTTTCTCTTAATTTTGCAAAAGCTGAATTATTTATAACGAGGATTCTTGTACAGGAAGATCATTAGATTAGTTTTTTCGTTGCAGAGAATGGATTGTTCTATTTTAATTACGTGCGATCGCCGAACAATTTTTAGCCATCACTGTGGTATATAGTAATCATAATAATAGTATTTATCAGGCGCTTGTGTATGTCGAGGTGATGACCTGTGTTGTGTATTTCCAACTTTCTCTGAGCGAAATTTCTCAAATTTCCGTCTCGTGCAGGTGGTTTTACCCTGGGCGCCAAAGACTCGGCAAGATTCCAGTTTTGGAAAGCTAAAAAGCTGGAACACGACCAGTCAGATGTGAGGATTTTCCAGGACTCCATGTCATAAAGTCTTAATCTTAGGTCAACATTGTTGCGTTCATTATTTAATTAGTCTTCGATTCTACAGAGAGATTGAGTTAATGTGGAATGAATGATGCTTCGTGAGAATCAGTCAGCACGTTAATTTCTGAGCTCGTTTAAGTCGATTTTCTTCAGACAATGCCAATCTTGGATAAAATAAAGAGCTTCATAACTGGTGGAGGTGTACTTAATTTGGAGCAGAAGGGGAAGACGAGGATCTGCGATTTCATCAAAAGGGGTCATGACCCAGAGGAGATATGGAAAGCCGTTGGTGAGCTTGGCGATGGAGCCTTCGGGAAGGTTTACAAGGTAACATTTTATCATGTCTAAGTGAATTTTTTGCTTTATTCTAGTAAATAGAAGAAAATATAGATAGTGTTTGTATTATTACTTTGCTTGATTGTATTTAACTGCAGGATTATTAGACACGTGCTTAAACTTTAAGTGAAAGGCTTGTAAAGACAGGATATATTGGTAATTGTAAATACTTGATGTGATTTTTAGTGCACATTTAAAGACGTAGACAGCTTAAAGAGTTCTCCCAACTCTCCACAGTGGAATACAATTTCCATGATTGATGTACCAACAGACTGAGTCCCAAACATCACTGAACGTATGAATGTATTTGAGAGATTTTTGGAATAATGCAGTTGTTTGTATTCAGTTCTCACATGTGTGGACGTGACACTATGTGCGAATTGAGTTAAACCATGGCATTTACTTCCTGTTACACTGGCCTCGTGGTATGGCACTCCTGACTGATGGACTTAGAAGCATAGACTGCAGATGAGTGCTACTTATGAGCTCGACCTTTGGGTAGGGGCTAGGCTATGACCTTGACTTTGACCTCTTGTTTTGCGTGTAAGAGTAACGTCGTGACTGCATTGCACTTGAGAAATGGTTTTCATGTCACTCGAAGTCAATCTAGAGAGCTGGGCTATTCAAATGACTTTCAGGAAGTATGTTACACATGGACTACTGCTTTGCAATGTTGACTCAGGGTGTCGAGACTCAAGAACTTGAAAGGCTTAACCCCTTAACTGGGGACCCCGGATATATCCGTCCATTTTACATTGAGTTACAGTTAAATAAACAGTTAAGGGGTTAATATTGGTCTATAAAAAAGTCTCTATAAATATGTGTTTCAGGTTGCAGCATATAAAGTGTAATTAAATGGGCAATGTGGAACTAGCTGGTTCAATTCTTCAAAACCAGGCAAGGATGGGATGGGATAGAATACATTTGAAGCCTTGAGTTACAGGTCCAAAGAGTCCATATTTGAGTTCCTATATAGAGTCTGGCTTTATGTGTGTGCTGTGTGCATCAGATATTCTCACAATGGCATCGTCTAATGATGATTCACACAGAGTACATACAGTACTGCTCAAAAAATTGTGAACAAACGTGGATTTCAAAGAAAAGCGAAGTTTAAGGCTTGTTAAAACATTGCAATCACAATCAAGAAGACCAATACTGTATTTTTCATTAATTATACTATTCTATGATTGATGTACAGAAGTACTAGTCAATCGAGAGATAAGAGGGGTCTTCAGATAGGTGGTTTTGTATATCACTTTGTAGACATTTGACAGAGAACTGTTTTCTGGAAGACTTTGTATAGTGTCATTTGACATAGCTCACTATTTTTCGTGGCATTTGGAATGCTCTAGTATAAAACTGAGGCAGAATATATTGACTGTTCTAGTATGGTTTGATGCAATGAAGATGGGGACACAAGAAAATGTGGTTGAAATTTGTTTAATCACTCTTCTGAATTTTTGCATATCTATAGCCTTCTGTACATCAATCGTAGAATAGTATCATTAATGAAAAAATACAGTAGAAAAATACATTTTACTTTGAAATCCACGTGTGTTCACAATTTTTTGAGCAGAACTGTAGATATAAAGTATTTTGAATTTTATGTGTTGAATTAGCTTGTCAGCCTTTCTCATTGATAGATTTGTTCATATATATATATATATATATATATATATATATATATATATATATATATATATATATATATATATATATATATAAAGTAAAATAAATCTGACTGAAATAAGATTCTGTCACTGATGTTATCAGATTGATGGGAGTGGTACCATTAAATAATGTCCCATTGAAAGTGTAAGTGATTAAGAATGATGAGTCATAGTAGCCACAAATCAATTTTACCAACCTGTATTATTATGATGATGATAGAAATGCATGTATTTGATTAATAGACTTGTAAGTTGTAATTATGCACTTCTATAATGCCAGTTCTGGTAGGCAAATGTAGTTTGTGTGTTAAACGTGCTTGGGCAGGAGGAAAATCGAACTGGAAGAGATGTTCTTTCGTGAAATCTAGACATGAAATTACCGTAGTTCAGTGTATTTTACAAAGACCACGATTTTGATCAGCATGCCCCTACACTTTTTGCGCAGAGAGTTCTTTCAGGCAACGCTTTGACATGATGTGATCTAGTATCTTGTTATTGTGGTGTACACCTTCTTTGCACATAATGTGTCATGCTTTTGTAAAAATTTCAGACATTTTCCTGAATAAATGTATAACAATTACTTTATTCAAGCACATTTTATTTTCCATTTCATTGTGGAAAATTTCCATAGAATTTGGAATGAGTTTAACATGATGAGTTTGGTTATAACTTTTAGAATATTGACCTGGCCTTTGCCTTTCTATGGTATGTCTTTAGTGCATCTGTCATCTAATGCAAGGGTATTATATACATGTTTTGATCTATTTATTCTGCATTGTGCTTCTGAGTTGTCATGGGTCAGTAACCAGTGCTATAAAGGTATATACTTGTACAGTGCATGGTTTTCACATCTAGATCACATAAATGCCTGTGAATGACTGAATGTATATTAAACTGAGGGAATGGGGCACAACAACTGGGGTACTAATTGGGGTTACTCTTCCCATTTCAATTCTTAATTCAACTGTTGCTTCCCCCCCCATATGCTTGGACTAGTTAACAGCAATTTTAATTTTTCCCTCTGCCCCTCCTTCACACCGCACCCAACAAGGGTATTTTTCACATGTTTTAGGGTGTTGGGCTGAATGTTTATCTTTTGTCATTTTTGTAGCTCAGGTTGAACGGTTGGTTTTTGATGCAGATGTTTTCTATTTTTAGTAGTTGAAACGTGTCTGCATTTTCTGAAAGTTAGATTGATTTTTACTACGGCTGACTGTGTATGATGTCGGAAGTTGTTTGATGTGGAATTGGCATTTTCCTGTTTATCTGGTGATCTAAGATAAACAGTGCTTCGATCAGCAAATGCAGAATGTTTCAGTATTTGCTAATCATTCATTCCCCATTCCGGGTGTGGTGCACTGTGTGTGTCTGTGTGTCTGTATGTGTGTGTGTGTGTGTGCATGTACCATAGTCTAAATATTAAGCCCCTCGTAAATGCTGTAATCACCTCTTAGTAAGGATCTGTAGAACTATTTATTCTGACTCATATATTTGCCAAAGTAAGTAAGTAAATAAAGTCAAGATTAATGTGGTGACTAGTCGATAGACTGTGTGAACACATTACATAACTAAATAACTAAATAACTAGTTCTGAATAGCCAAGATTTGAGACATTTCTTGCCAATTTAGATGTATGTATATGTTTGTATATATTATTATTATTATTATTATTATTATTATTATTATTATTATTATTATTATTATTATTACTGTCATAATTAGTGAATTTCTATGGCATCATTTTAGCAATGCTCTTGGCACCAGTCATTGGTTGCTCCTTGATTTGAATATTGTTTTATTGATTTTCTTGTCCCAGTTATAACAGATAGGCATTGAATAGAGAACAGTTGCTTATTGAATCCTGATGGAAATGCCCTTTAGAAGAGACTCGGTGGAGTGGACCAGTGGTGCAAACTTGGCCGAAAAAGTGGGGGCCTACCCTATACCTTTGCTCTTCCCTATGGTAGCCTCTCAAAAAGTGGGAGTGGGGCTCAGGCCTAGAGGCCTAATAGAAGTTTATCAATGTTCATTTTGTGCATGGTGGCTTTGTGTTGCCATTCGACGATGTTTAGGGAAGACTGGTTTATTTCCAGGCACAGCACAATGTGACCGGAGTGTTTGCGGCTCTGAAGCAGGTCGAGATTACGGCTGAGAGTGACCTCGAAGACTACACCGTTGAAATCGACATCCTCAGTCAGTTCAAACACAAGAATATCGTTGGACTTCACGAAGCGTTCTACTTTCGACATAAGCTATGGGTAGGTGGTAAAGATGTTTTTAAAATCTTTGGCAGCAACAGTTCACATTCTGTGATTGGACAGTCACTGGTTTGATGCTGAAAATCTAGAATTTTGGGTTTAATGAAGAAGCAGTTAATTCTATGTACCATATATTCATTCTATGTACTGTGTATTTGTTCTATGTACCTATGTATTCATTCTATGTACCACACATTCATTCTATGTACCATGTATTCGTTCTTTGTACCATGTGTTCATTCTATGTACTGTGTATTTGTTCTATTACCATGTACCTGTATTCATTCTGTGCACCATGTATTCATTCTGTGCACAATGTATTCATTCTATGTACCATATATTCATTCTGTGTACCATGTATTCATTCTATGTACCATGAAAATGGTAATTCTATATTTATGCATTTTTCTGTTTTGTGACATTCCAGTACATTGCAGGCTTTAATTAGTTATGCTGCTTTAGTTTAATGAAATTTCCCACAAGTTTAAAAATTATTGCATAACGGATTCTGCAATTTCCTGACCAAGCACACAGACTACTGACGTCTTGACTTTTTTATTGCCTGTATTCTATGTTCTAAATGCTATTGGTATTTGCTGGTGTAGTCCTGGTGATGTAACTGATGTATGTGTATCCCTGTGGCACTATTGGTGCAATGCAGTGCATTCCTGTGCTTGTCAAATCCTTTTAATATTCTCCATTTGACCTTCACAAGGTCATTGTGGATTGTAGGACATGATCGGCCGTTAGCATAGAAAGTTATTCCTGCCTTGGTATACATACAGAAATTTAGCCTGGTCATAAATCATATAAGTATGCGTCTGGGTGAAGTACTGTACTTGTCAGTTTCAAGTATGGAAGATAAAAGTACTGGACACTGGAGACTTGGACCAAAAGTTGTTTCTGCCATTAAATTTGTATGTCAATGCTGTTCTTGTGCTGTTATATTTCAAAGTAATAATGAAAGCAGAGAACACAGCCAGCTAGTGAAAGCTGAGCCTACAATTAGCAACCGTACTTGGGACAGAGTCCGTTAGGAGGACAGGGATAGGAATAGAACAGAGGATAGTTATGACTATTACTGAGGCAGGCACTTCTGACTGAGGAGTGCTGGGGAGGGGAAGGAGGTGACTAGGAGTGTAATTGTGACTCTGATGGGTGTAGAGGGTTTGGAAGCCCCCACCCCCACCCCCACCAATTGGTAGAAAGTAACCAGGATCCAATAAAAATAGGAAGACTGTTCTTGTTAATTCGGCAAAGTGACTCCAAAGTCAAAACATTTTCAAAGAATGTGAAAAATGGTCTTTATCCAAAAGCAAAACCAGCCATGATAACCAAATCTAGAAGATTCCCTGACCATCAAAATTATTCAGCCTCCTTCCTTTTCTCTCCTCCCTCCCCCTCCCCCCCCATACACACAACAAACTAACACAGCCTAGTGTTGACACTATCTCTATGAAATATTCTGTTATTCTTTTTCCCCAGATGTTTATAGAGTTCTGTGGGGGCGGGGCGGTCGATCGGATCATGTTGGATCTGGAGCATCCGTTGGCAGAACCGGAGATCAAGTGTATATGTAAACAGATGTGTGAAGGCCTGGAGTTCCTCCATCGTAGCTTTGTGATACATCGCGACCTCAAGGCCGGCAACGTCCTTCTGACCCTCGAGGGCGATGTGAAACTAGGTCAGTTCATTGGTTTCACTGCGAATAAACTAGGTCATGTGATTGAAATCGTGTGAATTATTGATCGGTGCCGTTTTCACAATGATCAGTGTTTTTGTTTCCTGGTCGAATTGTTTGATATGAAAATTCCTGTTTTATGTTGTCACCATCTGTTCAAATATTTAAATTTCAGTTTAGTTCGGCTATGTTACGATGATATTTAATGCTTTCAACATGCCTAGTGGCAGTACTGAAACATCTGGTGCATACTGAAACATGTTTGATGCTTAAAATTTGAATGGGTGGGTAAAATTTTGGGGGCTGTGTATTTTCTTCATTGGAGGTTTATTTGAAAATCTATTTCAGCTGATTTTGGGGTGTCTGCCAAAAATTCACGCACCAGGCAGAAAAGGGATTCATTCATCGGCACTCCATACTGGTTTGTGAAACACATTATTTGAATTTTATTATTATTATTTTATTATTATACGAGTTGCGATTTACACGAACACAGTACAGTAATATTTCTTTCTTTCTCCCTTTACATTACATAATTTACATTTTATATGATTCATTTAAGTACTTTGAGCCATATATGATGTGATAAAACTTTGATGTGTAGACATTTAGTTACAGTGAAACCTATATAATTTCATTTCTTGTAACGGCACAGCTTATTGCCCGATATCTCTCAGTATTCATCTATTGTTTATCAATTTTTCTCATTTGTTTATTTCACTGTGAAATCTATACATGGTTCAGTGTAAATATGCGTTGATTGTAGTGATAGCAGTGTCACGGTACCTGTAATTTTAATTTTAGATGGACATTTTTGCTGTAGAGAAATTATCATCTTCTCTTTATTTATGTTTTTATTGTGCTAGCCTATTTGTTCAACCCCTCTCCCCCTCCCCCTTTAAGAAGCCCTGTATCTGATGATGTCTGTCTAGAGCTATGTCTCTGTGTATGTGCCTGTGTGGCTGCTTGAATCATTCCTTAGTATCGGTTAATCTTATCATCTGTAATCATCAACTCTTATACAGACAGGCCTTTGATGCTGTGAGCCAGTTGGTTTGTTGGCAGGTTGTCTTGTTTTTGTATCAGCACAAAAGAAAGTCTATGGTGTTATTATATCAATGTCTGATGCCATCCACTAGATGACATCGGACATTGATATAATAACACCATGTAGACTTTGTCTTGTGCTGAAGTTCACTATACACTCTGTTTATTGCATTAGATTGGATTCCTGAAAGACAGAATTAGATTTTATTGTGACATTCCTTTAAAAACATCTGTTTCTGTTGCTTTTTTGATGTTTTGATATTTCAAAGCATTGAAGAGTTAGTGTGTAGTTACATATTTTTTGTTTTTTAAAAATATTACACAGGATGGCGCCTGAAGTAGTGGTCTGTGAAACTGTCAAAGATAAGCCGTATGATACAAAGGCAGATGTGTGGTCTCTCGGTAAGATATGGGTCTTTTTTTCTTATACTTTTCTGTAATTGTATTGGCAATGTCTGACTGGCCTGGTGCTTTTGATGTATGAGGGATAGTGACTGACTCTTGGAGTTCCATGGTCCAGAGGACAAGAACCCCCTATAGAAATTCACTTTTTTGGTTAGCTCTGCATGCAGTCCAGGCCAGTTGAGAGAAATTCCGGGGCCCTGGGCAGAGCAGCCACAGGCCCCCAAAAGGTTTATATTTAAGTGGTGATGACCATTTTTTGCTTATCTGACTGTCTGGTAATTGTAATGAGATCAAGTGTGAAAAAATGGTGATGACCTTTTTTGCTTGTCAGTCTTTTCAGGGTGTTAAAATATAGTATTCCATGTGTTAAGCATTTCATGGGCCAGCCTGAGCCCCCTACAAATTGGCTGGGTCCCTTAGCATTTGCCCCTGCCACCCTCTCAGTGGGCCTGCATCAGTCTACAACTCTACATATGTCTGTAATGATATTCATATATTGATATTTATTTAACTTGGGCTTATAGTAGATGTTATCTTTGAGATGCAGTCAGTATTTCATAATATTACTCCTCATAATATTTTATCTCCTGCTTGTATTCCAATTTTCTCTCCATCGTTTTTCCTAAGTTGTAGAACAGAGTTGCTGCAGCGTGTGAATAAGAATAAGCAACTATACTACTGTACTTCTTTCCAAAGCACTATATAATGCATGAGATTTTACCTACTTACTTACTTAGTTGGCCAGTTGTATGTGCAAATGTGCATTAGAAGTGGATTCTGATGTATTTTGAAACATTGCACCTCCCCCCAGCACCAGAAATAGGTATGAGATTTTAAAGGGGAAAAATCTAATTTTTTTCCTGTGGGAAGAAATTCTTGTCGCACCTTACATTACTCGAGCGCTCGTTAGGAGTTCGTTAGCAGTTGTGCTGAGATTTTGTGATGACGGCGACCGTAGGCTATTTTACGCGGTGCGAGTAAGTGTGATCGTATCATGGTTTTTCTGTTATGCCGGGTCTCTGTTGCTCGTAGGCATAACGCTGATCGAATTCGCCCAGATGGAGCCACCGAATCACGAGATGCATCCGATGAGGGTTCTGCTGAAGATACAGAAGTCACCCCCGCCCACCCTCGACCATCCGTCGAAGTGGTAGGCGCACCGCGCGGCGTCCGTCAGACGTTATATTATAATATCTAATCTAATCTGTCTCTGGAAACTGCCGATGGCAGTGCAGGGTTGTTGCCGATCCAGCAGAGAGCAGAGCAATGGCGGAGAAAATGACTTGGAATGAGAGAGGGAGGGAGGGAGAGGGTGAGGGTGCGGAGGTCTTTGCACAGATTGGTTGAGATGGATTTGTGTGGAGGCAAGTCCTGAAAGGAATGGCTTTGCATATGCGTATTTGCATATAGGATTGTTTCAAGGCTGTCAATAGTAAGGCAAATTTTGTGTAACGTTATTGACCATATTGGATCACAGAATCCAAATCCATGGCCCCCAGAATTTTCAAATTGAACATTTTTAAATAATGACTTATCAGTAAGCAAGAAAACCCCAGAGAATTATTTCAGAATTTTTGAACTTATTAGCCATGAATAATGAAATTTTGGCCCCAATTCAAAATATCTTGTCTAGTTCAAATTTGTTTATTGAGACAATGGAAATACTTGTTTAGGCAATAAAAATCTTCAGATACTAAATGGTTATTAAGTTTTCCAACAACAGACAAGACCCTGTCTATTCAAAACCATTTGCAAGGTCATTTGCAAGGTCATTTGCAAGGTTGTAGAGCTTTTGTTTTAAAACTTTTGTTGTAACTTATTAGATTTAACCTGAACTTTCATTTAGTTTATTATTGTTTTATATTTGGAACCTTTTTTATATTTTGAACTTTTCTTAATGATGTCACTCTCTACTTAGGTCATCCGATTTCAATGATTTCGTAACGAAATGCTTGGTTAAAGATCCTGACTATCGACCTTCCGTCTCTGATTTGCTTCAGGTGATACAGCTGCTGAATGCAGTGACACCTTCTTCATTCACTTTGTTCCAAGTTATCATCACGATGTTATCGCTCAGATTTTGAAACTAGTTTTCATTTTCCTTTATTTTTTATTGGGTTGAGTAGAAAGAACACAGAATTTGGGGGATTTTATACGATATGATTTATCTTTGGCTAGAGTTGTTTGCTTGAACTTTTTGCTGCACATTGTCATATTTTTTGAGAGGGAGAAACATTTTTTGAGACAGACAGACAGACAGACATTTATTTTATGTCTTTATTTAATATTTTTGGACAAAGACCAGACTTTATTTTTTGCGATTGTAAAGTACTTTGTATTTTATCAGTGTCGTAGTTTTCTCATTGATTGAAATGTGTCAACATTTAGCACAAGTTCCTGTCAAGTGTTTGCGACAATTACCCTGTGATCTGCCTGCTGAGTGAGGCAAAGGCCGAAGTGATAGTCGAAGAGAAAGAAGTTGATGAGGCTGACGTTACGGTACGATGATTTTGAAATAGGTTTTTTGGGCTTTGACTGTTTTAATGTTGTAGATTAAGCACTGAGGAATAAGTAGCTGCTTCTTTAGTTCTGTGTTATAGTATAAAAATTCATAAGACTTTATTTACTTACTTATTTACCTACGGCACCTACGTTATTGCAGTGCACTTTAAGTGTTGTGTTGGTTTGTGTGTTTGTTAGGATGACCTGCAGTTGCGTCAAAAGACTGGTTCTCACGATATTGATCTGGATAACATATCGAGCACGTCTAGCAGCGGGGAGCCAGCCTCACCCACAGTACGTATTTGCACCAGTCTCTTATCAGCGGTGTGCGTAGACCATTGAGTGTATTTCTCATGTGCATTTATCCAAAAGTATTCGATGTGGAGTTACTTCCAGTTTGGAAGTTTATGTAACAGGGTTACCTGTTCATTATGTGAAATGCAAGTGGCCATTAAATTGATTGCAAATGGCAAGAATTTAACCCCTTTGCCTGAGCATACCGTATAACCAATGTGCTATGAAGTCAAAATGTCGGCTGTCCATTGCAAAAGGGTTAAGGGTACTTTTCTTACTGACAGCATTCAGGTTCAGAGTATTGAGTTGAAAATCTGCTTCTGATTGGTTCGTGTTGGCCATTGGGCCATATCCATACCCTCCCCCTCTCCAACCAACATATTTTAGCACTAGCTTTTCGATAGGCCTATGGACAAAAGGTTTGTTCGATGATGTGTGTCCTTGATGCCATGGTATGTTTGGTTATTTCATCAATAAGTGGTGTTTATAGTCCACATGTGTTGAGCCTCCTGGTTGAGATAGGAGGCAAGTGGCAAAACCTAAATTTGAAAGTACCTTGTCTTGTGGATTTACGTAAGAATTTGCTTGGTTTTACATTGGAGCAATAGAGCAATCTACTTGCTTTTGTATTTTTTCCTATTCTATTCTACTCTATTCTACTTGATAATTTATGTAGCGCTATAGCATGGCCAAGGCCAAAGGCAGGAGCATTTTACAAAAGGAATTTTCCAAATAGCATATCCAAATAAATCTAACAAGGTCATAACCATTTTTACTATGCATACATGTGTGTGTGTGTGTGTGTGTGTGTGTGTGTGTGTATATATATATATATATATATATATGTCATTGTATATTTCTTAGTAACTTCATTATGATTTGGTTTGTCGATGTGGTTTATTTTCACTTGGAGACGGTTATCATAAGAAGATATCAATGATCAATTTTTGTCGATATAGCTTTAATCCATTTTGCTTTAATTTTATTTCTCAGATGCCATACATTTTGCTTCAAAAAAATCAATGTTAGCGTGCTTCCATGTGCTAATATTTTATTTATGCTGGTGTGTAAGAACGAAATAAATCGAGACACAACCCCTTAATTGTCCAAGCGCTTTCCCTTGCTTTTTGAAAAGAATAACCTGCCTATCTATGTTCTATTAGCTTTGCTGTGCATCTTTAGTGTCTTCTGCTATCTTTATATTCTAAGAGTGAAATCTGAAATATTGTATGTTTCAAAAGACAGATATAAAGAAATAAAAGGTGTTTACCATATTTATAATTGAATTCACTGTGAAATTAGTGAATAAAACAGGCAATGGAATCGAATGATCAGCTAACGTAAGTAATGGGCAGAAATATGTCTGCAGAAGCAAAAGAGAGGATTCTTGGAACATTATTTGTTGAGTTTTTTTTTGTCCATCACAGTGTCTGTTGATTGTTTTAGGTTGATTTTTCTTCCCCTGTTGTTAGTAAAGAGTCAGCCTTTCAGCCACAGCAGAAGATAGAGCAGACGTCATCCACAGCAGATGATACCCAAGAGTTCAAAGGTGCGGTTGATGCAGAAAAGAGTTCCATGGTTGTCAACTTGCATTCGGAAAGCACAGAGCAAGCTGCTGTGGATGGCATGAAAATAGAAGAACAAGAATCATCTGGAATCGAAAGCGTAAACATAGCAACACAGTTTGATGAGGCGAGTGAATTTTCCGAAAGCTGCAGCACGGAAGAAGTAGATGCGGATGAAATCCAGGTAGAGGCTCCTTCGGTAGATGATTCCTCCAGCGATACGCTTGCCGGCGAAGATCACGAAAACCCGAAAGACAGCGGCAGTGTTAGGAGCGAAAGAAAATTGGATGAATTTTCTATAGAAGGAAAAGTTTTCGGTGCCGCACGTGAAGAAGATTGTGAAAAATTAGACAAAACGGCGATTTCTTTTGGTGCTACCTCGAACGATCTTGTCGACTCAAACATCGAGTTGGGAATCAATGTTGGCGAGTCAGTTTCTTTTTCAATCGTGACTCCCTGTGATGTCGAAGAAGGCGAAGTGAAGAGAGCGACTCCGCCTGCCGCCAACGAGGAATCCGACATAACCGAAGCGCTCGATTTTCTCGACGAGAGCATCGAGTATTGCTCCGGCGGGACGATGTCGGACAGTTTGACGTACCAGACTAGTCCAATGCGCAGAAGCGAGAAAAGGATTTCGCTGACAAAGAATAACCAGCACGATGAAAATGACGTCATCGTTTCAGATTCGATCCAGAATGATCGAGTGACGGGGCGCGGTCATTCGATAGAAGATGATGAGATGAGTGAAGATGATGATGAAGAAGAAGATGATGATGTTAAGGGCGCTGGCAATGATGATGGCATTGATATTGATGAACTCTTGGGTATTGATTACTCGCTTAACGAAATATCAAGGTCGTTCATTAAAGAAGTCATGCTCGACTCCATACGTGACGTGAGCAGCCGTCGCTCGCCGCCGGACAAGATGAACGAAGGTCGTTGCTCACCATCTCGACATTCCACAGGGGATTCCCCCTCAGATCTGCCTGGCGACTGTGTATTTTTAGCAGCCAATCAAAATTCGCCAGTCCCTCTCAAGAATTCCACAAAATCTCAGGATATTGGTTTTCATTCTTCTACTTTTCCAGAATGTTCCACAAAGGTCTGTTCTGATTGTGACCATTTTGAGTATGTAATTTTTTGTGCTTTCATTGATTTCCAGTGAACTCATTCACAATACATAAATCTTTGCTCTACGAATGATAACAGCACTAAATTGTGCTGCACATTGTTGTGTATTTTTAAAATGAGTTTTACTGTACTCTGCTCTGCATCGAGTTCCTATGCATTTGTCAAACACTTTGCATGATAATTACATGATTGCTTGTGTTTTTTTAATGTTGCATGGAGCTTTTATGCCTGTTTTCTATTGATTTAATACATTTTGTTTTTATTTTTTGCCTTGTGGCTTCAAACTTGTGTTACATCACATCAGTTATTCACTCACTTCCTTTTCCATGAATGTTGATTAAGTTTGTTTACAATGCACTGATTATGTTCGTTGCTTTGACTTTTTTGTTGTTGATGTAATTTCAGTTTGAGTTTTTCTTGTGGAATTTCGTGGCATGAAATGAGTTTTTTTTTGCTTATGATTTTTTGGTGTATTCTGTTAAGCACTAGTAGTGAAGCTGCTTCACGTGAATTATGTTATGATAAACATGGAAACATGTTTGATTGATCAACCATGTTTCTTTGGTTAGAGCATTATGTGAAATCCTTCCTCTCATTTAGCTTTCCTTATCCTGTGCATTTTCAGACATTCTCTTCAAGAAATAGCGTTTGTGATAGCTGTAGGCTAATTCAAGCTGTTTGTGGGATGTTTCTGGGATGTTTTTTCCAATGTTTTTGAAAATGATTTTTATGGTAGTCATTTTGTGGAGACATTTTGGTTTTAAAAACGTTTTGAACTGTTTTCAAATGCAGACGTTAATCGAGCTATTTCAATTTTCTTCCTCTGCTGAGTTTTTTTACAGTAATTGTATATCCAATCAAATGAAAGCACTGATGATGACTGGTATTTTGCATCTATCTTTGCATGGACTGTTGCTGATAAAAGACTAGAGGAGAACTCTTTGTTGCAGTTTGTCTTGGTGTTTTGATTATGTCTTTTGAGTCCATTTAGAGCAGTCGAGTCAAAGCCTGTCATTAGTTTCATCTGCTTCAGATGTCCTTTTGAATTGTTTTATTGTTCAACTGAAATTCGTATCTTTATCCCAGTGCCAGATTTTAAGCAGTAAAGTATTTACCTCACACAGACACGCACATTTTCAAATGTTACGATGGGTTTTGGCTGGCGTGATAGAGATTGTAACTCGTGTGGTATGAAATTGTCTTGCATCGGTGCAATGTAATGTAATGTGGCATTTGTATAGCGCCTCTTGTATTTCTACTCGGAGGGTGACAATTTCTCTTGTTCTTGGCACAAATTAAACTTGTATCTATTCTTGACACACTTGATTGTATTTGTGTACGTGGATATGATAGAATCAGAAAATACTGTGAGAAATTAGGAGAGGCTAGTAGCCCTGAAGGGAATTTGGCTATTAAAATTAAAAAGCGTGTTATTAGCAGATTAATGGTTATATAATTATCATCATCATCAGCAGCAGCATGCCCCTGTTGGTTATATAAGAGGCTGTTAATAGATATAAATTGCAATTGTTGGGATCAGTAAAATCAATTGTGGCTGTGTTATATTTTCCCTTCCAGGTGGATTCTCCGCTTTCCGGTTTACTCAATTCCATTCAGCTGTTGGAGGCTGCTGCTAGCGATGACCTTGAGGTTCTTCCGGAATTGGCCGACGAGATCATAGAGGAGGTGCTTCTCTCCTCAAATCTCCAGCCATCCATTCCAGGAATTGTCCTGGAAACAATCACCGATCTGATGAACTTCGAGAATGATTTGAAAAGCGAAAGCGATGGGGAAAAAAAGGAGAAAGCGGAGAAGGAGTTACGGACACAAGTCGACAAGCAAAATCAGGTTTTACTGTAGAATTTGTCTTAGATCTTTTAAAATGTCCTTCATCATGGCAGGGTTTGTAAATCTGATATTTGCACAAGTATTGCTTTTGCTTAAGCCTGAAGAGGCCCCTTCATTGGGTTCTGTTGAATGTTTTGTAGGAAAATGAAGAGACTCAGATCGTTAACATGAAGTTTGGAAGTGAATCAAAGCACGATGTTTCAAAGGCCGATGTATGTTCGAAGAAATCAACTCCGCCGCTGAAACCGCAGCAGCCGAGTGATAACATTCTGTCCATTCCAAACAGTGGTGAGAAGGCGATCGCTGATCCTGTGGCGATCGCCTTCGATCCAAATGGCGAGGCTGCTGCGGCCACGATCAGTCGTCAGGTAAAGTGTCTTATGGGATTTTGGTTTTTTTTTTTGGGGGGGGGGTATGTTCCAATTTTTTTCTGTTACTATTTCACAATATGACATTTTTGGATTGAGTTCACTCTCATTTACCCGTACACATAATTGCCAAAGTCTGCATTTTCAACAGTTATATTTGTATTATATAGGAAGTGGTGCTATAGAAGTTGATGATTATGCTAGGTTTGATTGATTACTGATGGAATGGAATTCATTAGAGAACTGGTGAGTGATTGAGTGAGTGAGTGAGTGAGTGAGTGAGTGAGTGAGTGAGTGAGTGAGTGAGTGAGTGAGTGAGTGAGTGAGTGGGTGAGTGAGTGAGTGAAGTGAGAAGCATGAGGGTGCTGAATGTACCCATAGTTTCATGTGGCCTAAGTATATAATTATAGTCTGGTCTTGTCATTCATCAGCATTTGTACTTAGACTGGTTTTACGGGGTCTTTTTCAGGAGAATAAAAGCCACTATCGAACTTTGAAGAAGACGAGGAAATTCGTTGTTGACGGACAGGTCGTGACAAAAGAAATGGAGCGGATCGTGGTCGCGGGAGAGGAGAACAAAAAGCAGGAGGAACACGAGATCTGGTCCGATCATTCATTCAATCATTAATTTCAATCATTTGTGTTATGTGTTATTGTCAGATCTTCCTAATGGCATATATTTAAACAGTTTCTCAAGTATCACATTATTTGAATTTGACTTTATTCAACTGAAACTATATCTCACTTGATAATTGTCTTTCATTGTCCTAAGGCCATTAATTTGTCTAAATAGTACTTAATCCAACTACTGGTACTTATATATGCAACAATTTTTGGTACTCATTCTAATGAGAAAGCAGTAATTTAAAGTCATTGTGGAGATGGGATTGTCCTAAGTCTTCATAATTTCTCTAACTGTACTTGATTAGGTATTTGTCATTTATCGTTTTCATTTTGTTCAATGCCTTCTTCTTCTGTGCCAACCAGGAAGGCGGATCTGAGGGAACTGAAGGTGCTGCAGAAAGTGGAGAACAGACAGTACCAGGACCTGGTAGTGAAGTCTAACGGTGCTCGAGAACAGCAGTTGAAGAAGTTCGAACAAGACATGCAGGTGGAACCTGCTTTTGGCAATTTCTGCGCTTTGTTATATTCGTCTGTTTGTCTTGGTCATATGTTCTTAGTTTTATTTGATCAGGTTTTGCTGCATTTTTTAAATAGACATGGAAATAAGCGTACCACAGAAGTACACCCGTGGTTTACTTCTATGCATAGAAGTAAATATGCATAGAGGTAAACCCGTGGTTTGCTTCTATGCAGAATCAGTCGTCAGAAATTAAACTAGACCATAGAGTGTAATTCATTGACCCATAATTTCAAAATGGCTGGAGACTAAGTTGTTTTGGTTTGCAGTCTTTTCTGTTATTATTATTATTATTATTATTATTATTATTAGCTGGACAATTTATATAGCGCAATAAGCATGGCAAAATGGCCAAAGACAAGAGCGCTTTACAAATACTACGTATACTAATATGCAACATCTCTTTTGTGGTTTTAGATTTCAGTCTTTGTTTACTTGTGACAGTAGAATTGAATTTTTGGATTTTAAGAATTGTAATTTGGCGTCTAGAATCTTCTGCGGACGTACGAGATTGACATCGAGCAGATGACTCGACAGCAGAAGGGTTTGATGGAGAAGACGGAAATCAATCAGAACGTTGACATGCGGGCTTTCAACAGGAGGCTAAGAACAGAACAGGTCAGCGTCGTTCAGAGGTTTTTCATTTGACGTCAGAAATTTCAAAGCTTTAAAAGACTTTCAGAACTGTAAAATACTTATTCAGGCTTTTAAAATAAGTAAGTTGGTAAGTTAGTAGGTAGGTGATTTTATGTGATGTAGCTTATCATGAAACTGTTAAATACTGCAGAACTAGGATTACAGAACTTTCCTTTGACAGCATTGAAATTGTTTGAAATATTAGAACAGTAAGTACTGTAGTTGGTTATGTAATGAAAATAGCTAGTTTTAAAATATGAACTATTAAAAATATTTGTGTTTAGTTCTTGCTTTTTCTTCCCTGGACTGTTTTGCTTAATTGAATTTTTCGTTTAGGAACGAGAGCTTAAAGTTTTCCGTGAAAATCAGAAGGTTGAGCTGAAACGACTGAAGGAAGAAGTGGACGTCTTACCAAAGGAAGCGCGGAAGGAGGCGCTGCGCCGTCGAAAGGAGGAGAAAGAGATCGAGCACGCAGAGAAGGTGCGACTTTGGCGCTTGCGTTTTACGACAAAATGTGTACACTTTGGCGAGCTAATACAAGGGATTCTCAAACAACAACTGAACCTGTCTGTTGTTTTCAAATGGTTATCGTATCCTGGACTTGCCTTCACTAGGCTAGGCTAGCATTTTCGTTTTATTTTTGTTCATTAACAGTGACGCTTATTTGAAGATCGTATGCTTGTACCTTATGTGCGTATAATATACCTGTAGAAATATAATTGTTTAGTCAAATAATCATGTGTGAAGCTAATTATTATAAAGAAAGAAATACAGTAGAGATTCATTATAACGTGCTTAGCAGGTCAGTGAAATTAACGTACGTGAAATTTAGTACATTATTTCTGAAGTACGTTAGATCCAGTACCATCCAATACAGTAGCGCATCACATGTACATTGTGGTACATTATAACTGAATATACATTATAAACGAATGCATTATAACAAAGTTCTACTGTACAAGATAAACATTATTAGAAGCAGCTATGCAAGTTACAATACGACATTCACTGGTTGTTGTGACCGTAGGAGCGCAAGTTTATGGAGCAGCAGCAGGAGACGATGGAGAAGGCACTGAAGAGGGAGGCGGACAAGCATCGGGAAAAGACGGCAATTCTGGAGCGCCACTCTTTGGAACTGAAGCACCAGTTACTTAGAGGTAAATACAATGTCTATGGCTGCAATGCTCTTTAGTTAATTTGAAAGTGGTGTGTATCGTGTAGTTATGCTTATGTATTGTTGTATTGTGTTTACTTTGCACAATGGTTCTAAAGGGTCCAGTGTTGGTGACTGATTTAGATTATTATCATTATTATTGTTGTTGTTGTTATTGCTTAGTTGGTAACACGTGTTAATTCATTCACAAAGTGAGGAATTGTAAATGTAGAGCAACTTAAGGGGTGAACGGTGAACAACTTGCCCGAGGTTGCCGTGCAGTGGTTAGGGTCAGATTCGAACCCGCTACCCTCCAGGTTGCATGGCAAAGACCCTACCACTATTCCACTCAATGATGCAAGGAGATTTTATATGTTTTGGTCGTTGCATTGATTTTGAACGATGCAAGAAGTTAAAGTGTTGACTCATACATTGGATTGTGATGTTAAGTGATGTTCTAATTTTGTTCGCTCCATAGCTCGCGAGGCGGCAATCTGGGAGCTGGAGGAACGCCAACTGGAAGAGAAGCACCAGATGGCAAAGCGCCAATTCAAGGATCTATTCTTCCTGAAGAGACACCAGATGATTACTCGACATGAAAAGGTGTCCACCAGGAACCATGCGTACCTACCTCAAGCACCTTAGGCACCTAATTTTGGAATTTGCCTCTGTGTATAAATCTCGATGCCTGTGTGGAAGTAATTAATTGCCGGTTCTGGAGGAAACACGCTTAGAGTGCCTCTACTCGTAGGAAATCACTGATACAGTTCTTGTGCTTGTGTGTGATGTGATGTGAAGACACTAAGCAGAGAGCCAAAACAATTGTCCACATGTTATGCTAAACAATATTTTCAAGCAATGCCTTTTCAAATTGTGCATTTGAAAGCCTTTTTGTTTTTCTTGCTAACGACTGCTTTGATTATAATTTAACTGAAATTCTGCTGAAAAGAAGATGATGATCATGATCATGATCATGATGGTGAAGCTAGTCAATTAATTGCTTGAAGTGATATTGTTTTGTTCTTGTTTTTCGTGGCTCAGGAGATGGAGCAGTGTCGGAGAGCGAACATGCGAGCAGAGGAGGAGCTTCTAAAGCGCCAGTCCCTGGAAAAGAAACGTCTTCCGAAGCAGCAGAAGGCCGACGCCAAGACGCGCGCGATCATGTTCCGCCAGAGTCTTAAGCTCGGCCCGAATCAGTGCGCACCGGATCAGGAGCGAGATAGAATCCGACAGGTACGGCCAGGTCAAGGTCACCCATGCCGCGTTGTTTACTGACCTCTAGAGCAACATACTTTCTATCAGTTCCATCTGGAATAACAAGGATCACTTGGTTGGATAGATGGTCTTCCAAGTTATTTTGAAACCAGGAGCCTTCGAGATAGAAGACCGACAAATTTTGGTGTTTTGTCTGAATTCTAAAAGTAAATGGTTGACTGGATTTCTGGAGCCGCGTGAACAAAAACACGAGTCCCAGAAGTGCAAAATCAAGATTTATTCGCTTTGCATTTTTCATTTAGTTTGAGGAGAATGAACGAAAGAGACAGAAAAGTGAACAACAGCGACAGGAGGACAAACACAAGCGTCAGTACGATGAGCTGCACAAGAAAAGCAACGTTGCCATACGAGAGCTTGAACAACTGCAGGTGACTGTTTCTGCATTGGCTTCGTCTTTATCATGTATTTCCTTGCTTTAAGGGTGCTTTTTACTGTGTAATCCAAGATTCTGTTTAAATGGGGGTGGTGGGGGGAATTTGCGTGAAATTTGTGTGAGATTTGAGTTGGGAGATTTGTTTGTTTAGTCGGAGAAGAGGAAGATATTGATGGATCACGAAACGGAGAAGATCAAAGAGCTTCAGGATATGTACGACGTCGAGTCGAAGGAGTGGAAAGAGAATCTCAGACCTCGTAAAATGGTGAAAGTTGTTATTGATTTGTCACTCTGACTTGTTGTCACATCATCATCATCATCATCATTATCATCATCTTTTAGTTTCTGTCATTATTTTAATTGCTTTTAGTTATAGACAAGTTTTACAGCGTTGGGAAGGATGCATTTTCTCAATCTGCTATGCTTCGATGCTGTGTTTTGTGTGTTTGGCATTGTATCATAACATGAGGCTGTTCTTGAGGCTATTGGCTAATGCTGTTGTTAGATTTCTTCATGTGTGCTTTCTATTTTTGCTCATTGCTTTCGCTTTGTTATGAATCGTTTAGAAGTTGGAGGACGAATTCAAGAAGCAGCAAAGTGTTCAGGACCGCTTCTATAGTTCGTCCGTCAGTTCTGATTCGGAGCTCTTCTACGGCGGCAACAACAGCACGTCGTCCGACGACTCCGAACCGAGATCGTCTAAGTTGTCCGTCGGTCGTCTGTCGCTGGCGTTTTAGTCGAGCAACGACAGGTGGCGCCATCGTTCTCCTCCTATTCGTTTGGCTGCGACTGGAATCCACGTCGACCATCTGCAGAATATATTAACCCTTTCGACGCCAGGTTGGCCGCACCCCAGATGGTTTGGCGTGTCTGAATCGGCCTGTCGTGCACAATGCGTTAACTGGTTTGCAACAGCTCGAGTACTTTGCCATGAGCGATGTTAGGGAGGGCAGGACTTGAACAACATCGGCGAGCGGGATGTCGAGATGTTTTGGAGAAAACTTCGTATAATTGCCAAATATTTTCAGAATCAAACCTTGTCGACTGCCTCGTATTATGACTTCAGAATCTGTGTTTTTATTCTTTGGTTATTCTTTGAGATTCAGATGTTTATTGAGAAATATCCTAGAACTTTGATAACACTGTATGCAACTGTGTATGATGCTGGCCTGAATGTGGGGTTTGGGGTGAGCATTGGGTGGTAAGGTCTTGCATGAGTTACCAGATGTGAAAATGCTGCAGAAGCTCTGAATTGTAATGGAATTGGCCAAGGTTTTGATTAAATTGAAGATCTGTTGCCATCGACTGTGTCTAATGTAATCTATGATTAATTATGTGTTATTCTAGATTTACTAACATTAACTTTTGAGTTAAGTACTTATATAGTGAATATCATTGATGTTTTATTTCGGTCTTTGCCATTTGCACCTGTCTCATCTTTCAGTTTTATGTACCATGTCAGAAATGGTACTATATCAGTACATAGCATTGCATAACCTACCAAGCCATAACTTGACTGTGCCAAAAAGTTTTGAGATGAATTTTTCTAACAGTTTATGTAATTAATCTTTGGAGTTTAAATCATTAGCAGGTTAAGAGCTTGATCAGAACAATTTTAAAGATATGTTTTTACTTAGTGAGTCCAGTAAGTTCACACTAGTTAGGTTATGTCTGATGTATAACAGGAAATTTGGACATGACAGAATTTTTTATCTAGTGTATTAGGCTTGCAGACACATTGGAGTTAATTACAAAGTCTACGGTACTTTGACGTTGAGTCATGGACAATAATAGAACCAGAAGTTTTTCATTTTCTGAGTTTTGGTTGGAATGTCTTGGTGTCAATTGCATTATATGACTTCTTTGTGTTGACTCGTATAGTATTACTTGTGATTACTCATCATGATGTCATCATCATCATCGTGTCATGTCTGAGCATTCATGACTTAGTTAATTTTGAGCGGGATTTTCGACATTCTTGATTTTGAATGTTTCTTCGACCGTTTATTTCGTCTTTCATATTTGTTTCATCAGTTTTGTACATTTTGCATCAGCTGCATTGCTGCTTTAATTGTTTATATTGTGAAGTAGTGATGTCCAGTTTACTGCAATGGTTATATCCTATGTTATCTTTCTTGTATACCAGTTTGTTTTGGTCTTAAACAAATATACACTTTACTATATTAGAAATATATCATATCACCGTTATTATTATTATTATTATTATTATTATTATTATTATTATTATTATTATTATTATTATTATTATATTTGTCTGTTTCTGCCTCCCTGTTTTGTTCTTGGTGTTTCTGAGTTTGGTTAAATTCTTCGAAAATGAGTTTTTGATGAATGTATTCTTTTGTGGATTTTTTGAATGTCAACATTTAATTAGATAGTTTATAATATTGACATTTTATCTGCTTCTGTTTAAGTCTGGCCACAAAAGATCTTGTGCCATTTTCTGTACTTTTAAGAATGCAAACTGTTCCGGTTGATGGTTTGTTTGTGGCATGCAACTTATTTTTCTGAAGAGCCGCCACAGAGAAAGTTTTCAAGGTTAATGCTTTTTCTAGCTCCTTTTCTACCCGAAGCAGACTTTTGTTCATTGTAAATTAGAATTGGTCTTTGATGATGTCTGCATGTAAGCATCTTGGGTGTTTTATATCATCTTTGTGTGTCATTGGTTTCAGTTTTGTCAGGATACATTTAATTGCATCGTTTTGAACATGTTTATATTCTTCCATTACTCTTGCAATGCATTGGACACTGTATGCAGTTTAGGGGTAGGTTCCTCTATTGGTTCAGATCCAGACCTGCAACCGTGGAGTAACTGGGCATCTGCCATTACCACTGAAACACCAGATGACCATTGGGTGTCACACGATTGCTAAATCCTGGCTTATTTTGTGAGCTTAGTTTTTGTCGGTTTTTTTCATTGTGATTTTTAAAATGGAAGTTGATGGATCATGTTGAAATATCTCTTGTAAATATTTTCTTGTGCTGCCATCTTGGTTGTGACAAATCTTGGTCTTTGTTTGAATCTCCTTAGCACTAGCATGTGTTATTCAATCAGTATATATATATATATATATATATATATATATATATAGTATATAAATCAAACGATTGGTGAGTATTAACTTGTATGATGCCAATTGGTGTGTAGCAGTGCTGCTGGTTAAGCTTAAATGCAGTATTGATGAAGTGTCTACATAATAATTAATTATTGCTACCTTTTCTCACTGGAGTTTCTTTTGTTGGTCTTCAGTTGAATTTCTGCTTTTGCTTTTCCACGCTTTGAACCTTTCAACAGATCATGTTTTTCTTAAATCAGTTTGAGGCAGAATGTTTTCTTAAAAAATTATTGATTTTTCCAACGATTTGTGAATTGAAATGTGGTGATATTGAAAGTCATGTGGTCACAGTGTGGGTTTCATTACAATTATTGTTATCAATAATAATAACAATAATAATAATATTATTATTATTATTATTGCGTTAATTATATATGTCATAATTATGTCATGAGTTGAGATTGAGTTTACATTTACATTTCAATCTCTTGTTAGCAAGTCATAGAATTGATTTATTGCTATCTGGCTACTACTGAAGAACTTCTATAGCGCCATTTTAGTAATTCATTGGACAACAGTCAATGATCTGATGCATTTGGATATCTTATAAGTTTTGAAATAATTGTAAGTTGCTCAGGTTCAAGAGTTGGTTTCTAGGCACAGAAATGTCTGATATCTAGGCAGGAGCTATGCTAATCAGATTACTAATACTGCCATTTTCTTGTATTTGCATTTAAGAAATCTACGTGGTGTGTCACTGACTTGATTTCATTTTTTAATGAAAAATTTCTTTAACAAAAGAGTTTATTTTAGTTGAGTGAATTCTAGAATTGTGACTTGTGTAAAATTCTGCCACGTTTAGTTTGCAAATATTATTTGAATTATAATGAACATAATGTTATTATGTTCTCGTGAACATGGCTTCTTGTTCGTCTTTGATAGTATATAAGTTAAACCTCGCTTGTTTATATAGCGCTTTCGTTGTAAGCTGCAAAGTCTGTAAGACTGTACACTGCCTAGGGTTAAGAGCTGGATAAATGCTAATTAAGTGCTGTTGAAAATAGGTTCATTACTAAAATTGATGAATGCTTGCAACAAATTGGGTTTTTTGCAGATAAGTTAATATTCAAAGATTTTCAGTGAAGAGGTTTTCAAAGTTATGTAGAATTCTAGATGATCTAATTCTAATTACACTGAGTCAACTTTTAGTGGAACATCATTTTTACGACGGCGATGAGGTTGACGACGACGAAGACGTGATTCTTTTGTAGTTTAACGAGCATTCGCTTGGATACGCTAGTTGCAACCTATTGTAGTTCCACAGGCATTCGCTAGGGGGCGAACTCTTAGGCGTATCAAGTAGAGTTGGCACGAACAAAGTAATGTAGCCCACGTAGCCACGAGGGAGACGGCCCTCCTGTCTGTTCTGCGTGGGACCGGTCATTATTGAGATTTGCGCAAAACCGTTGGCATTTTTTGACGTGTGTGTGTGTGTTTTCTTGGGGGAGGGTAGGTAGGTAGTATGACCAGTGTCGAGACTACGGGGGGTGTTTGGGGGTTTGAACACCCCCACTTGCCATCAGGGCCACCCGTGAGATTCGTGCAAAATTGCAGAGAGATTTTTTGTGAGGGGGTAGGGGGATGGACGGTTCTACTAGTCTAAGTATCAAGCGTTCTCCATATGTATCTATATAACAATTTCTCTCTATATCTATAGAACAAGCAGTCGTGCGTCAGACAGACTGGAACCCGCCGTGGCGTCTATGTTACTATTTGCAAGAAATTTTATCGGATAAAAATATTGTTTAAAAGTTATGTAATGCACTCATTGCGTGTGGAATAGTAATTCTAACGAATTCTAAGGCTGTAAAAGTAAACGAATTAGGGTTAGCGTGCTCGTCATAACACACCCCCCTTCCCACTCTCAAACTTCTCGCGTCGCCACTGGTCGTATAGCTTCCATATTTGCACCGATTGAAGCCCAGTCGATGCCTACAAGGAACCTGGACCCGAATTTTGGATATCTATCAGGTGTCTGTCTTTTTTAAAGGGTTAAAAATCTATACAATGTATAGCCACCATTATTATATTTTGCAATATAGACACATTAATAGGGTGGATAGTGACGGATTTTTCTATTCCACTGACATCACTGCAAGGCGTTTGAGGGTTCTAAAGAGAAATTTGGGTGAAATAGCGACATGAATTTTTGGGTCGCCCGAAAAATTTTCATGGACTATAGTCCATGGTTTTTTTTCGAAATTTGGGCGAAAATTTGTGGTGTCGTAGGGCTTTCATATTTGCACCGATTGAAGCCCAGTCGATGCCTACAAGGAACCTGGACCCGCATTTTGGATATCTATCAGGTGTCTGATTGCTTTAAAGGGTTTAAAAATCTATACAATATAGGCGAAAAGCCTCCATATTATATTGCCAATAGGCCTATTGGCCTAGACACATTAATAAGGTGGAAAGTGACGGATTTTCTAGCCCAATGACATCACTGCAAAGGGTGTGAGGGTCCTAAATAGAAATTTGGGTGAAATATCGACATGAATTTTTGGGTCGCCCGAAAAATTTTCATGGACTATAGTCCAGGGTATTTTTTCGAAATTTGAGCAAAAATTTGTGGTGTCGTACGGCTTTCATATTTGCACCGATTGAAGCCCAGTCGATGCCTACAAGGAACCTGGACCCGAATTTTGGATATCTATCAGGTGTCTGTCTTTTTTAAAGGGTTAAAAATCTATACAATGTATAGCCACCATTATTTTAAATGCCAATATAGACACATTAATAGGGTGGATAGTGACGGATTTTTCTATTCCACTGACATCACTGCAAGGCGTTTGAGGGTTCTAAAGAGAAATTTGGGTGAAATAGCGACATGAATTTTTGGGTCGCCCGAAAAATTTTCATGGACTATAGTCCAGGGTATTTTTTTGAAATTTGAGCAAAAATTTGTGGTGTCGTACGGCCTTCATATTTGCACCGATTGAAGCCCAGTCGATGCCTACAAGGAACCTGGACCCGAATTTTGGATATCTATCAGGTGTCTGTCTTTTTTAAAGGGTTAAAAATCTATACAATGTATAGCCACCATTATTTTAAATGCCAATATAGACACATTAATAGGGTGGATAGTGACGGATTTTTCTATTCCACTGACATCACTGCAAGGCGTTTGAGGGTTCTAAAGAGAAATTTGGGTGAAATAGTGACATGAATTTTTGGGTCGCCCGAAAATTTTTCATGGACTATAGTCCAGGGTATTTTTTCGAAATTTGAGCAAAAATTTGTGGTGTCGTAGGGCTTTCATATTTGCACCGATTGAAACCCAGTCGATGCCTACAAGGAACCTGGACCCGAATTTTGGATATCTATCAGGTGTCTGATTGTTTTAAAGGGTTTAAAAATCTATACAATATATGGGTTTGTCGCTCACTTTTTCAACCAAGTTCAACGCTAATGACAACTACAGTCAGTCTCTCTTCGAAGCAAGATAGTTATCAGTGGCGTAGCGGCGGGGGAGTATATCGGTATATACCCCCTCACTCCCCAAATCACACTACCTTAAAATTTTTAATGTGTTTTTAAGATTTTCAGAGTTTTTAAAGATTTATACCCCCTCCTAAATCACATTACCCCCGCAATCAAATTTCTGGCTACGCCCCTGATAATTATTATTAACTGACATGAGCGCATTTGCTGCTTTGCGGATATTTGCGCTATAGAAATGTTAATAATAATAATAATAATAATAATAATAATTATTATTATTATTATTATTATTATTATTATTACTATTATTATTATTATTATAAACTGATTTAGGAAAAGATTCAGTTGATGGTTCCGATGTGTTCTAAGTGCTGCTGGTGCTCAAGCGATTGGCAGATTCCTTCATCGCTGACAGAGCGCTGAGTCCTGTCACCAAGCGCTTCATCTTGTTGATGCTCTGTACGACCATTTTGTTGGTCGGGTCGATGTCGAGGGTCGACGGGTCGTCGACGATCTTGGCCTTCAGGAATCCGCGACGGATCGCTTCCAGGACGTGGATCGTCTCTCCGGTCAGGTTGTTGTGGTAGTTTCCGGATTCACGGTCGATGAGCCTTCGGTTGATCGCTTCCAGGAACGGGACCCGCTTCTTGAGGCGCCGGTCGACCACCGCCCGCACCACGTACGTCCGCGTCCGGAACTCCGGATCGCCGGTTGCGTTCTCGTCCGGATCGTCGTAGTCCACCAGGACCCATCCGGTCTCCACGGCGTCCTGCATGTCGATGCGTTCTCCGGTGGTGCTGACGGTGAAGTGCGTCGCGTCGGCGTCGATCAGTCCCCGTCGTTTCGACTCCGCCAGGTCGACCCTCTCGGCGGTCCGGGCGTCTATGGCCCCCTGGATCGCGTACCCCTTGGAGTCCACCCGGTCGCGGACCGTTATCAGGCCCAGTGCCTCGGTCTTCGGCACCGAGCGAGTCCTCGTCATGTAGTCGACCTGGATGTCACCTTCGCTCAGCGCCACGGCTATCGGGATCGACTCCCGCGTGTCCGGGTTCGTGTAGATCCCGTGTTCCATGTCCATGATTCCCACCTGGACGGCGTCACTGAGAGAGATTCTCTCCTCGCCGCCGCGGCGCGGGTCTCTGACCGCCTTGATCACATAGCGTTTCTTCTCCTCCTGGCTGGTGGACGTCAGTTGCTCCGTCTCGATGGATTGCTTCCAGGACGCTCCGGCTCCGATGGAACTGGAATCGTCGTCGTATTCGCCAAGAGGGATGTGGATTGTCTCCTCGCGTACCTCCGTAGATTCCACCACAAAGGTTGTCGTAAAACACCTGGAAATAGGGGAAGAGCAGACGTTACCTGTAGTTTTAAACTAATATTGTCGATTTCGATCGTCATTATTTTTGAGAGTTGTACTGTTTTAAACCCTCTGTAGCACAGTCGGTGTTTCAACCAGTCTCTAGGCCTTTGCGGGGGGTGAGGGGAATTGACTTGGCTGGAGGGGAAGAGACAGAATGAGTTCAATGCAAAAATTTGTGTCAGTGCCGAGATTTTATTGGGGGCGGGGGGAATTTTGAGGTTTGGGGAGGGAATCTCCCCCTACCAGGCCTGAATAAAACTCTGTATAGGCGTAAGCTTCTATTAGGTCTCTAGGCTCGAGCCCTTCCCACACTTGTTGAGAGGCTACTGTCAGTGGCGGCTCTAGTATTTGGCAAGTGGGGGGGGGGCGTTGGGGTGGCAACTTCTAATCATGGGGGCCAACCATTTGTTGTTTAATGTATGTAGCATTAAGTATAGGATCCCAACTGGGGGGCCACTGGGGGGCCAGGCACTCAATAGGGGGAGGGGGCACGGGCCCCCTGGCCCCCCGATGGAGCCGCCACTGGCTACTGTAGGGGAAGTGGGAGGTATAGGTATTGGGTCCGCTCCCACTTTTTCGTAATGGTTTACGCCAAAACTCTGCAGAGAAATTTCGATGGATTTCTTTATAATTATTATGTTTGGCGATTTCACTGAAAGACTTCTCTGGTAGAAATAATTGCAGCTCTGGTTAATTAACCCCTTAACTGGGGATCCCGGATATATCCGTCCATTTTACATTGAGTTACAGTTAAATACACGGTTAAGGGGTTAAGAGTCCAAAAAAGTGACGAACTTCAGGCGACCGTCTTCTGAAGAGTGGTTTCTGAAATCGTTCAGTCTCTCGAAAATGCAAATCGGTTGCGGTCTGCCTTCTTTCAGCTTCTTTCGAAAGTTGCTCCAATAGTCAAAGAATTCCTGATTTTAAAAAAAAACACATAGAAAAATAAACCAAAGAATCACAAAATCAAGAAGAATTCTTCTCATTGCAAAAACAAATACAGTAGAACTTCGTTATAGCGTACTTATCGTATCTGTACAATTTAGTATGTAATATCCGAGGCGGCGAGGCACGTTACGTCTAATAATTATACCGTCCAATATGGTAGAGCATCACACGGGACCGTACTGTACTTTGCGGTACGTTATTACCGAAGACACGTTATAACCGAGTCCGTTATAACGAAGTTCTACTGTACCTAATCAATCAGTTGCAGACTTCTATAGCGCCATTATAGTAATGATTCTTCAGTCGATGGTCGCTTCAGAGAGAGAATCATAATCAAAATGTATTTAATATTTGAAATTCGGTTCACAGTAGTAACAATATGCCACAATTTGGTATAAAAACAGTGAAACTGAGCCATTTGGGACAACATTTGCCCTAGGACAGGCACCAGCAACATCTATGGGTGTAGACATTGATTCTTTGTGGCTGACCTCGTATGAAGTAAAAGTCTTCAGCGAATTCCTGACAACTTCTTGGTTCTGAATATTCGCTAAAATAAAAATTAAAATAATTATTATAAACCCATTTAAGTAATCACAAAGATCGATTTGCAAATGCGCTTCTTAGTCGAATTGACAATCCCGTTACACTGCCACTGTCTTAGAAAATTCGAGAATTTTGTATTTGATTTACATGTAGTTCTCCCATATACAGTTTGAAACCTACAATTTCTTGATGCCGTACACGTGACTAGAACTCTGCTTCTGAGAGCTCGAAATGGCAAAGAATGTAGAAAGTGCCACGAAAGGGGCGTCACCTTTCCCGGCTTTTCTTTCGCTCGATTCCTTTTCCGCGCGTTTTAAGACATCGCGGAACTTTCGGACCCTGGAGATTATCGAAGATCCGTCCGCTTCGACTTCTTCAAAATCTCGTTTCGACAAATTCTACGATGAAAAAGAAACCGATTCATTCGAGCAGTGGCGAAGCCAGAATTCCAGAATAGGGGGGGCTACTTCGACATTTTTCGGCTCAAAAGTCTTGACAAGCAAAACCGGTCGTTGTCTCAAATGCTGTCTGACGCATTTTCTTCGATCGACTACTACCCCTAACCCACAACCCACCCACCTTCCATCTACTACTCACCGGTTTTTGGACGAATCTCACGACCGGTCCCGATCCGAATAGGGGGCGGGTCCTCGTGCCCTTCCCCCCCCCCCCCCGTGGCTACGCCAATACATTCCGGACCAAATAAGTTAGCAGCAAACTCATTACGAAATTCGATGACTCGGTTGTAATAATCAACACACAAATAACATTAAGAAGCATAGCCATTAATCACCAATGATTGAAAGACATCCGGTGCAGAACGGAGCAGAATTTTCCCCGTTCGAGTAAGGCAGTCTGTCCAAAGACTCAATAACTGAACAAGCAATCTACAAGCGTCAATCAAATCAATCAATCAACTTCTATAGCGCCACCATCGTAATGCCTGGCGCATCAGTCAGTTGCGCACCAAATAGAAACGCCTCTCAAACAGCAAATTCAGTTGAACCTCGTTATAGCGTGAAACTGCTTATTGGGTCTTTAGAATTTCGTTCGTTGTATCCGATGTACATTATACCAACATGTCGGTACTTTATGACCAAGTATACGTCATAACAAAGTTCCACTGTATTGCAAACGATATATAAACGATAGAAATGTCTTTCTTCGAGAAGACTACAAATAAAATTACTGGGAACAGTTTATTTAGCAAAGCCACAAAAAATAACTAGGCTGTGAAGGGCATTGCCCCTATTCGGGGCGGGGACCAGAGCCTTGCCCCCACCTCCACCCCATTCCAGAACCATGGGGGTTCGCCAGTGGGGGAGGGGGGTACGGCACATGACCAACTAAATCGCTTACTGTAAACTGTAGATTTTGAAATCGAGTGATTTTTACGAACCTCTGAATCAATATGGAAATTGTTTCGTCGGCGCTTTGCAAAATGAATGTTAATATCGGAAGGAAGTCCTCTTTGCCATCCTGAGCACGGACCTTCACACAACAAATACACAACACTCCAAAATGCTAGTAACCGCTGTTGAGGCAAATCGGTCAAACTAAGAATCCGTTTTTTTAGTTTATGAAGTTATTTTAGTTTATCTCCCATCCTCACAACTTTGCAAATAGCGCAAAATATCTGAGGAAAATGGCTTCGTTACCTTTATGATGTTCGGTTTTGACGTATCGGTGACCGTTACGAAATCTCCCTCTTTGATCGGGAGCTGAAAAAAATCGTACGCCAAACATAACCACAGATTAGTATACTTTTTTCATCGTCGATGTCAACTATCTATTCAACTATTCACAACTTTATGAATACCAGTATACAGTTTGTATATATATATATATATATATATATATATATATATATATATATATATACAGTATATATATGTGTGTGTATATAGTAGTAGTAGTAGTAGTAGTAGTAGTAGTAGTAGTAGTAGTAGTAGTAGTAGTAGTAGTAGTAGTAGTAGTAGTAGTAGTAGTAGTAGTAGTAGTAGTAGTAGTAGTAGTAGTAGTAGTAGTAGTAGTAGTAGTAGTAGTAGTAGCAGGAGGAGGAGGAGGAGGAGGAGGAGGAGGAGCAAAGTGAACACCGTGTAAGCCATTTACTGTTTTTGTTCGAAGGGAAGCCGCAACTTGCAGTTTGCGGCCGTGAAGTTTCGACGCCAGCAGAGGTGGAAGAGAATTGCCCCTCTTCGCCAGACTGTCCACAGTTCGATTCCACATCAGAAAATCATCGATCATGCTCTAAACATTCGCGAAAAGAAAAACACATGGACTTCATTCGTTAAAAAAAATCGCGGAGTTAACGTTTCGACAAAATATCTAAATTTAAGTGAGGTTTTATTCGCCAAAAGCTTTATTTATATGGAATGGTAGAGGGAGAAATATGGTTTGGCGCTTTTCTTGCCTCAATTAAAGGCGTCAATGTGTCCATACATTGAGTGTTGCCATCGTTAAGTTGTCGCAATTTCTCGTGCATTCGCAAGGTGGCGCCACTGATTTCCTGTTCGTATTCAACGATCTCTAAACAAAACTGTCCGAAAAGACAAAAATCAAGTGAAAGATTTCTGCTTAAAATTGGATATTAAACATAAATAAAGGAATAGAGAGGTATAGCAACTGCCATAGAGATACAGGCAGCATAGATATGCTAAAAATCTCAACCGTCTGGAGAAATTCTCTGGCAGAAACCATATTTCTGCGTTCCTCCAACTTCATTGCTTCAAATCGTTCAAGAATAATCAATTTTGTCCTTCCCGATTTCGATCCACAGAGTTCAAAATTGGACACCTCCCAGCCATTCCATACTACACACATACTACACAAGCAATGACTATACGAGAAAGAGATACATCAAAAACATGAAAGTCTCGCAGAATATCTTATGGAACGGTTAAGTCGATGAAGCCTGAAGGAAAGTATAGTGTCTTAAGAAATCTTAATTCGCTGTGTGACGGGATGCCGAGGAAGACCTACGGAACAGCATATAGTCATAGCCGAACCAAAGAAGAAGAAGAGGAGAGAAGGAAGGGAAACTAGATAAATAAGAAACCGCCGCAACGTCTTTGACTGTCAAACAAGAACTGAGAAAGTTCCCGACCTTCCTGAGTGCAGGTGAGGCACCGTAGTCTTTTAGAACTTTCGCACACCTCTCGGTTACCTGTAACAACCAAGTAATCAACCAAAACAAGGTACTTGACAGCGTAATAGTCGAAATTACCATATGGATTTACGAAATTACGATGCCTACGCGTTACAATCCTACAATTTCTATTTAGGCCTAAGGGATTGTCCATAAATGACGTCGCGCGATTTTGGAACTTTTTGACCCCCCCCTCGTAACGCGACGTAACAAAGTGTCCGACCCCATAAAATATGACGAAACAACGGGCGAATGTCCCTCCCTTTTCGTCTTCCGGAAAGTCTTGACAAGCAAAAAGGTCATCCTTATATTTTGTCCTCCCCAAATACACGACAAGCAAAAGTCATAATCAGTGATATTTTACTGAACGGTAACGGAAATTAGAACTGAAATTAAAGGAATCCGTTAACGAAAACGAGAAGTAAAATTAGGAATTTTTTAAAGAACGATAACTGAAAT
>CM030861.1:13074636-13084636 GCA_018105865.1 Metaphire vulgaris
CGTCGTCGTCGTCGTCGCCATGGTAACCGGATCACGTTGTCAGCCGCGCTGTCAGGTCCATCGACGGTGGACTCACTGCTCAGAGGGTCCCTCTAGTAGTTGGCGTCCCACGAGGAAGAGGCCTTGGCCCCCGATCGGCCGCCCCTCGCCTTCCCTCCTCTGTCCGCCCCCTTCCCCTTGTTGCCCCCCGTTCTGTACATCGATGCGAGGGCGTCGACGGAGTTCTCCGAGTCCTTCCTGCCCTTGTCCACCTGCGCCCAAGGTGATTGACCTCGCCCGTTCCTAAAGTACAGAGGTCAACAAAGGTCAAGGCCAAACGTCGTCGTTCGACCGACCTTGAGTACTAAGGTCAAAGAGAGAAATTTCGGGCCCCTGCATGGTGATGACCACTTTTTGCTTTTCAGACTTTTCAAGACGTTAATAGGCGCAACAGCTTTCAGCGGGCCCCCAACCGCCTTCAGCGGGCCCCCAAACGCCTTCAGCGGGCCCCCAACCGCTTTCAGCGGCCCATTCTTGGCGCCGTCCACAGTGTTCGCACTAAATTCATAATATTTCCACGAGGTAGCAATATTTCGGACCCATCCTGTCCCCTTCGAATCCCCGCCGGGCCCCTGGGCATTTGCCCCTCCCCTGCCCCCTCTCGGTGGGCCTGTCAAAGACTTGCGATTGAAATGTAATTAATAAAAATATGAAATTGATTTAGTGCTAAATGTGTGAATATGAAGATACGAAGGGGGAGAGAGACAGACAGACAGAGACAGAGACAGAGAAATTGACAGAGACACGGAGAGGGTGTGAGAGTTGCTTTGGGTTCTATTTATAGAACATACCAGTTGCACAGGTCGAAGCAGTCGCCATATGCCTTCCTTTCTTCGTACATACACAGCCCCGTGCAGAATGACGAAGCCCTCTCCTGCGTGTCCGTACTAAACGCATCGGGTACAGAAACACACACTCGTCATCACCTGCGGTAACCAGCCATCTTTTCCCCTCCTCCTCTCCCCCTCCTCTCCCCCTCCCATCTCCTCTCTAGATTTCACTTTCGCGTGCATAACATGGGATAGAGAAGACTCGTGACGTCATCAAGTCCTCTTCATTTATTGACCATCTTTCCGAAAGTCAAATCGGCATTTTCGCCACCTGGCGAATTAAGGGGAACTAATGTTTAATAGTACGGGCGCTATAAAATCACCCAATATGGAGCCTACAATTAGACCCTTGGTGTCAGTTATTTAAAAATTCGATTGCAAACCGGATCATAACAGCGATAGGTCAACATTTAGGCTTATTTAAATTTGCGCTTCATAAATTAACATTGAGTTGTCGCAACAGAAGTCCGCCAACCACTTGTTTGCCAGCCAAGAGCAGGAACGAGAATTACTAAGACCAGACATACATGAAAGGCAACTGAGATTAGAATAATTCCGATGTTGATACTAGTCGTGTCTTACTTACTATCTTTTGTCTCTAACCAGATCCATTGCGCGCTTCACGACGTCATCCTACGCAAGAACAAGAACAAAGAATCACGAAATCAAAACTGATGTAGCTCCTTTTTCAAAGCATCGAATGACTTACTTACTAAGTTACTTACTATCATTCATTCATTTCGAATTTTGAACACAAGTATTTCCCCCAAATCAAGAAAGTGTGTGAAACCGACTTTGCCCCTTACCCCCATTATTTTTAGGATCCTGGCTACGCCGCCGATAGACAGACAGACAAACAGAGAGAGAGAGAGAGAGAGAAAGAAAGAGAGAAAGAGAGAGAGAGAGAGAGAGAGAGAGAGAGAGAGAGAGAGAGAAAGAGAGCAACACAGTGCTGATATTCGTATATTGCAATAGGGTAGAACGGGGTAAAGAGACGCCGGATAAGAGACATCAACGGTCTACGCAGAGGAGAGGAAACGAGAAGGCAAAGGCAACGATAGAGGAGAGCGGGATGACTCGGGCAGAGTCTGGCGTCGATTGGGGAAAGAGGGGCGGGATGAGTCGGCGGCAGGAGGGTCGAGTGAGGGTGGGGGGAGGGGTGGACAGAGCGGCCGCAAAATGCCCGGATGTTGAGCGTCGCAGCGACATCAATCTAAATCTTCATCTCTGTTACGCCGGGCGAAGCCATTTTCTATTTTGCAAACGACCCCGCTGGTTCCCTGCTCGCGATCCCATTGTACCCCGAAGGGAGGACGGGCCACGAGACTAGGACTCCGGGTCTCTTCGTCGTCGAGTCCACGGGGCCCCGATTATATGGTCCCGTCTAGACGCCCAATTGTATAATTAACAGCCATCAGAAGAGAGAGAGAGAGAGAGAGAGAGAGAGAGACGCGGGGATAGCGTACGCTATGCGTAGCGCTATATAAATAGATGTTCAGTGCACGTCGCTATTTGGCGTACGCGTGCACATTGTGCACGATACTGTGCTATGTATAACGCTACGTTTCTGGATGCTGCTGCTGCCGCTGCTGCTGCTGCTGCTGCTGCCGCTGCTGCTGCTGCTGCTGATGATGATGATGACGACGACGACGACGACCTGTAAATCTTTTAAGTCCTTTCGCTCGTGTGACTATCATTGTTTCCAATTAGCGTCACGATGACGCGCGTCGTGTCAAGACGGCATCATTAGGCGTCATTCGTGTCAGGCTTCGGTTGACGAGGTGACGTCGTCAAAATAATAATGAACCGCTCGAAGAGAAACGCAGCGTTGCAAAACCAAATGTTGCTTTCGGCAACACGGTGCAACGTTGCATCCAAAGTGCAACGTCCTTTACGCTGTCAATGGCCCCAAGCCCCAGGGGTCAAGGTTAAGCCCCAAACCCCAGTGGTCAAGGTTAAGCCCCAAGCCCCAAGTCCTAGAACGCGGAGAATTAGAGACAAAAATATTACTGTATGGGGCCATTCAATTGGGTTATGATCAGCTTTAGTATAGATAAGATATTCAGCCAGCGAGTAAATAAATAAATAAATAAATAAATAAGTCAGTCAGTCATTAAGTCAAAAAGTAGGTCAGCAAGTAAATAAGTAAGTCAGTCAGTAAATAAGTCAGTGAGTCAGTGAGTCAGTGAGTCAGTCACTGAGTCAGCAAGTCAGTACGTAAGTCAGTAGATGGATAAATAAATAAATAAATAAATAAATAAGTCAGTCATTCATTAAGCCAAAAAGTAAGTAAGCCAGTAAATAAGTCAGTCAGTCAGTCAATCTGTGAGTAAGATCATTGTAAGGACGTATTGTCAACACTGTGGATCGGTGCACGGTATTTTTTCACTGAAATGCTAACACGCGAGACTCTTGACAGCGTACGGCTTCAGACAGAGTACGGCCTTTTGTACCGAACGGCCTCTGTGCGTAATAAGTACGTTCGGCCGTATGCTGTAACGTCAGAAGACTTCTTTGGTTTTTCCATCTAATGAAAAAGATCGTCTCTCCGTGTTTCCACCTTTTCCAGTGGAAGCTAATTTTCCTCTCTTTGTAAAAGCACCAAGAAATTGTGATCGCCATAATTTTTATCGATTTCAAATTATTATTGTATTATTATTATTATTATTATTATTATTATTATTATTATTATTATTATTATTATTATCGTTACTACTTTTATTTGCGCGCTATAAAATGCGCAATATAATCGACAGATTCCCTTTCAATATTATTATTATTATTATTATTATCGTTACTACTTTTATTTGCGCGCTATAAAATGCGCAATATAATCGACAGATTCCCTTTCATATCGACTCCTCGTTATTATCTGCTAAAAGCGGTTTACTGCAGCTATAATGCGGTTGACTAATGCGGCGCTATAATAACTGTAATGACAGACGGAAATTAATTGTTGGCCCCAAATGACACAGTGACCAGGTTACCTTAACCCCTTAACCGTGTATTTAACTGTAACTCAATGTAAAATGGATGGATATATCCGGGATCCTCAGTTAAGGGGTTAATATATCCAATGACGATTTCTTTTATAAAAGTGTGTTAATCAAAGAATGAGGAGAAGGTTGAAGAGGAGGAGGGGAAGAAGAGGAGAAGGAGGAAGAGGAGGAGGAGAAGTAGAAGAATAATAATTGTGAAGACAACATTTATTATTATCACTTAAACAAATTGAAAAATAGGAAAAGTTAACCTCAAGTAGAAGAAGAGAAAGAAGAAAGAGAAAATGAGAGCGAGAGAAAGATAGAGACAGACAGACAGACAGACATACAGAGAAACAGAGATAGAGATAGACAGAGAGAGACAGACAGACAGAGCGAGAGAGAGAGAGAGAGAGAGAGAGAGAGAGAGAGAGAGAGAGAGAGAGAGAGAGAGGAAACAAGGAAACGACGATGTCAGGTGATCCCGCAGCGGCTGACACGTGACAAAACACGTGACTGTCGTCGTTTCCGGTGACGTCATTCATTTCGGTCGAGATGCGACTTCGATGAGAGTCGGAGTCGGTCTCGGTGAGCGCGGTGACGTCATCATCAATCTTCCGATGATCGTTTCCTGTTGCTGAAAGAACTGGACAAAGACGGAGAGAGGGAAGAGAAGGGAAGAGAGAGAGAGACAGTGAAGAGAATTTGTCCTTTCTATTGGCAAGAATAGTTCAAGTCAACGAATAAGAACATGCAGCTTCTAATCTAAACGAAGTCTAGCTGAAAATAAGAAGATTTCTATGCTACTGTTGCTGTCTTTAGAGAACGGGTGTGTTTTCGCCTTCAATCTTGTTCGCTCTCGTCCGGCGGCGATCCTGTTTCCGGTTCTTTCCCTGTTTATCACTTCCGGTTCCGCCTCTCCATAATGTCAGGCCCAATAGGCCTTCGTTAGATGGCGTCGTGTGATGACGTCAAAGAAGATCAAAGAAGCCGCAAATTTTATGAATCATCGGCCGCCGAGAGATAATAATAGAGGCAGGCGATTGACGTCACAGCGAGTCACGTGATGTCGCGATGACTAACAGAAGACGCCATTTTGGTTTATTTGGCTGAATAAAGAATTGATTTGTGGACCTGCCATCGACGTCCACTTTACATTTGTCTCTTGCAATACTCACTACCAAATGGCATATGATTGATTGTGCTTGATTGATTGATTGATTGAAAGAATGAATGATTGATTGATTAACCACCTCATTAAATATTGAGTGGAATAATTGGTAAAAGTAATGAAAGAATAAACATAAATGGAGACAGACAGAAACAGACAAAGAGACAGAAACAGAGAAACAGAGAGAGAGAGAGAGAGAGAGAGAAACAGAGAGAGAGAGAGAGACAGAGGCAGAGAGAGAGAAACAGAGAGAGAGAGAGAGAGAGAGAGAGAGAGAGAGAGATGGATTTTCTTCTCATTCCGTTTGGCGAAAAGTCTTGTCTACGCGTTTCTTTCATTTTTATACGCATTAGTTTGTGATTATTCAACGAATTCTCGCGTGAATTAGCAGATCACGCGAGAACTAACACGTCACCTATACAGGAGCCAGTGCAGCTGAGGAATGTGACGTCATTGTGCTGCTGCTGCTGCTATTCTTCGTCCGTTTCCGGTTCCGCTGCCCTACTCGACTTCCGGTCTATGTCCGTTGTCTCCTTTTCGTTTCCGGTTATCGGCCAACCCCATCTCTCTCTCTCTCTCTCTCTCTCTCTCTCTCTCTCTCTCTCTCTCTCTCTCTCTCTCTCTCTCTCTCTCTCTCTCTCTCTCTCTCTCTCTCTCTGCACTTCGCCGAAAATCTTAATTGAGATTTCAAATAAGGTGTTGCTAGGTGACGCATCTCTCGCTTTCTCTCCCTCGCTCCCTCTCTCATCTCTCTCTCTCTCTCTCTCTCTCTCTCTCTCTCTCTCTTCATCACTGCATGACAAATTGCGGGCGGATATTTTTGGCCAAATTACGGCTTTTAGCAACGACAAGCGCCTTGGGTAATTCTAGACCACGTACAGTAATGATGATGATGATGATGATGACGACGACGACAGTGACAGCAGCAGAAGCAGCAGCAGCAGCAATAGCGACGATAATGGTTACTAATGCTTCGTCACTATTTTTGACATACATATTTACAGACCAAATCCAATACTCTTTCTTTCTTAGGAAGATTCTGCTTCGAATGTAGTAAGTGTCTTGATAATAATAATAATAATAATAATAATAATAATAATAATAATAATAAATAATAATAAATAATATTAACAAATAATAATATTAACAAATAATAATAATAAATAATAAATAATAATAATAATAATAATAATAATAATAATAATAATAATAATAATAATAATAAAATAATAATAATAATATTGGCTTATTATTATTATTATATAAGACTATAATATAACTTAGAGGAATGTATATATATATATATAATATGTATATGTATATATATATCCAATAATATATATATATATATATATATATATATATATATATATATATATTCTGTGTGTCAAATGTCTTCTTCTTCTCGCTTTGTGTTCGTTGGCAAAACAACTCCTAATATCGCTCGGATCGGTCGCCATCTTGTCTCCGGTTTATTTCCGGATCCGTTCTTCGCAAATCAAAGGCGACGACGGAACCGGAAACGGTATTCTGTGCGTCCATGGCAACGAAACCTCACCTCCTCCTCCTCCTCCTTCTCCTCCTCCTCCTTCTTCTTCTCTTTCTCCTCCTCCTCCTCCTCAGTCCCTATCCGAGTCACTTAACGCCAGACGGGGATGATTGACCATCGCATCCTCTCGGACCGGTCTTATCTCCACCGTCCCAGACTACGACCCCGTCGACCTCTCCCCGACCCCCCCCCACTCTCCACCCTGCAATCGTTTATATGAGGCGCCGCCTCAAGGGCGGACGCCGGAAATTGATTGCCTTCTATTTTAATAACGTTGAGAGGAGGATAACGACGACGGCGGCGGCGGTGATGATGATGATGATGATGATGATGATGATGATGGTGATGATGATGATGATGATGATGATGATGATGATGATGATGATGTGGTTCCGGTGTTAAGCAACTGAAGCGATGTATGATGATAGGCGGAAACTTTGTTCGTCCGAAAGGATGGAGGGAGTGACGAGGAGCCAAGGTCAAGAGGTCAAGAGCGTCGAAAGCGAAGGTCAAAAGCGCCACCTTGCGGGGGGGGCAGCTGGAGTTGTTGCGGTCGTGAAGAAGAAGAAGACGAGGAGGAGGAAGGAAGAAGAAGAAGAAGAAGAAGAAGAAGAAGAAGAAGAAAAAGAAGACAGGGATTTAATTGAAAACGAAGCCGGAACTCTTGAAACAACGCACAGGAAACTGAATACTGTAAATCATCGTTAGATGAAAATTTGCTTTCCTCAGCAAAAACAGTTCCAACAGTTGCACGGAAAACAAACAGGGGCTGGAAAAAAGGACACTTGAGTGGCAGTGGCTTCTTCCAGCACTATCCTCAGAGACTAGTTAGCCCCTTAGTTCAATGCCTATACGATATGTAGTACTGTACAGTAGTACATCATCAATAGATTTCAATTAAAGTGAGAGGTGTCGCATTTCGAACGCTGTGGAGCCAAATAGAAACGTTCTATATTGATTATTATTCTAATAGGATTTGATGCATGAAGATGGGGACAAAAGGAAATACGGTTGTCGTCAGATAATTTGTCAAATTTGCTAAAAAAAAATTGTATATATATACAGTGTATATATACAGCGTATATATATACAGCGTATATATATACAGTGTGTATATATATATAACAACTGCACTTGGAAGTGAAAAGAACCTTAATTCGGCGTTGATGCGAACTGGAAAGGACACGCACGCAACTGGAAAACAACGAAGGGCCTTTCCACGTCTGGGAAGGGAGGGGCGTTGCACCACACGGCTGATGCTTTCCCTAATTCCCCTCTCCCCCCCCCCTCTCTCTCTCTCATTACCCCGCCCCCCTCACACACCACGCGCACGATCACGTCACCGAAAAATCAATCAACGCCACTCCAGGATTCCTGGATTATCCGATTACGCCGGATCCTGTGTTCCTCCAGGTCCCTTGTCTTCCCTCTCTCCCTCCCTCTCTCCCTGCCTCTCTCCCTCTCTTCTTCCTCCCGTCCGTCCTTCATTCCTCCCTCAGTATCCGTCTCGCCGTGAAGGCATTCATCCTCTTCCTTCTCCTCTTCTTCCCCTCCTCCTCCTCCTCCTCTGCAAAACAAGACAAATATCTTCATATCCTCCGCCTCCTCCTCCTCCTCCTCCTCCTCCTCCTCCTTCATCTCCGCCTTCCGGAAACAAGTGACCGGTGTCGTTCGCCGCGAAGAATTGTGGGGTTGACCGCAGTTTCCGCTCTTAGACGAAGGCAATTTTCTCCTCTCCCCCCTCTTCCTCCTCCTCCTCCTCCTCCTCCTCCTCCTTCCGTCTGTCGAGGTTCGACGGGTCGGGAGCGGTTTTTGTTGAGGGGGGCTGGCGGGGGCGGGGGAGGGGCTGATAGGGAGAGGGAGGAAGGGGCGGAGGGCTCAGAGAGAATTAGAACAAAGAACGCCTCTTTGATGACGACGGCGCAACATCAGATAGGATGGCACGGAGGTGTTTAGCTGAATATTGATGATGACGACGACGACGACGATGATGATGATGATGATGATGATGATGCTGATAATGATGATGATGATAATGATGATGATGATGATAATGATGATGATTATGATGATGATTATGATGATGATTACGATGATGATTATGATGACGGCAACGACTATGATTATGTATAGCTTGGTAGTTGTAGGTTTTTCATTCCCAAACATCCGTGGCATTGTTCTGAAATGTCACATTTTGCTAATTTCTAAAGAGGTCGGTCGCCCATCCCTTTCCCTCTCCCCCCTCTCTCTCTCTCTCTCTCTCTCGCTGTTGGCTTCATGAGTATTTCAAAAGATTTCAACATGGACAAGACATCTCCAGGCTTGGCCTTCGACTCTTGACCTTGGCCTCTTGACCTTTACTCTGTGAGTTAACGTTCCAGCGAGCGTTGTCACAAATTCGATCGACAGAATTAAATATTGAGCCAGAAATGACTCCACAGAGTCTGAATAAAACACTGCGCGACCCCGTCATTAGATGAAACAATAATAGGCGTACATTAGATTAGGCCCTATCTGATATTGTGCTTCTTTATTCGGATATACTGTAGTATCGCACAATCACGAAAGTTTTGTTAGATAATGCTCAATATATCGTTATGGTCCTATATGCGGTTGAATGGATATAGAATAATTCCGATGGAAACTGAAATGGACGACTGACTGCACACGTGACTGAGAATGCATAAACCTCAGTTTGAATCTCATTAAAGATCTCCAAATGGGGTCCATTAACTGTGCTCAATATCGTGGAATCGTCGAAGCACGTTTGCCATGGAGCGCTTTACGAAGCGCAGTTATTTCGAAGGCCTACTCCTCCGTTCGCCGTGTCCATCCATCACGCGTCCAGAAAAAGAAGATGTCTGGGCGACACGCACGCCCCATCTAACAGGCTCAATGCCTTCCGGGACTTGGGTGAAGGGGAGGGGCGGAGTGGGGAAGGGGACGGGGGCGGGGGGAGCATAGAGGACTCTGAGATGGATTCGTGGAAGCGGTGTGCATTATGGGGAGCGATCCGTGAATCCGCCGGACCTCTTCTGCGGACAGTCGTTCGCCCGTGAAAAGCGACGACCCCCGCATATAGAAGTTTATGCCGGAAAGCGGCGCCATTTTGGTTTTCCAGACGAGGGACCGCCTCAAACCGGTTCCAGCCGCCTTCGTAACCAGTTCAAACCGGATTCGCCAATGCCATGCACTTCCTTCTTTCGGTCGCCCTCGCCCGCGCTCATTGGCTGTTGCTAGGTGACGTTCTGCTAACTGCAACCGAGGACGCAATTTGAAAGTCTAGCGTTTTGAATGCCTCCATCCCACACGCACAATTTCATGACTGCTCCACAGGGATATTTTTACCACCACCCCCCAACGCCTCCCCTCAACCCCAATCCCCCAATTTGAGGTCGACGCCCCTCCCAAATTTGTTAATGTGACAATAGTA